>JACYXH010000248.1:0-140000 GCA_026745465.1 Lota lota
GTGGGGGTGGCGAGGGTGGTAGTGGTGGGGGTGGTGGTGGTGATGGGGGGAGGGGTGGGGTGGGGGGGGGGGAGGGGGGGGGGGGGGTGGTGGGGGTGGTGGCGGTGGTGATGGCAGTGGCGGTGGTGGTGGGGGTGGTGGGGGCGGTGGGGTGGCGGGGGTAGTGGTGGGGGTGGTGGGGGCGGTGGGGGTGTGGCGGGGGGTAGTGGTTGGGGTGGTGGTGGTGGTGATGGTGGCGGTGGCGGGGGTAGTGGTGGGGGTGGTGGGGGGGGGTGGTGGCGGGGGTAGTGGTGGGGGTGGTGGGGGGGTGGGGGTGGGGGTGGGGGGGGGGGGGGTGGGGGGGGGGGGGGGGGGGGGGGGGGGGGGGGGGGGGGGGGGGGGGGGGGGGGGGGGGGGGGGGGGGGGGGGTGGGGGGTGGGGGGGGTGGGGGGGGGGGGGGGGGGTGGGGGGGGGGGGGGGGGGGGGGGGGGGTGGGGGGGGGGGGGTGGGGGGGGGGGGGGGGGGGGGGGGGGGGGGGGGGTGGGGGGTGGGGGGCGGGGGGGGGGGGGGGGGGGGGTGGGGGGGGGGGGGGGCGGGGGGGGGGGGGGGGGGGGGGGGAGGGGGGGGGGGGGGGGGGGGGGGTGGGGTGGGGGGGGGGGGGGGGGGGGGGGGGGGGGGGGGGGGGGGGGGGGGGGGGGGGGGGGGGGGGGGGGGGGGGGGGGGGGTGGCGGCGGTGTGATGGCGGTGGCGGTGGTGGTGGGGTGGTGGGGGCGGTGGGGGTGGTGGCGGTGATGGTGATGGCGGTGGCGGTGGTGGGGGTGGTGGGGGCGGTGGGGGTGGTGTGTGTGTAAGCCCCTCTAGTTATGTACTGGGGAGAGGGGGAGAAAACCAATATTTGTCAGTCTGCGGTTTGGGGGCGTCCAGTAAGTAACATCTCGCTAGATGTGATGCTTTCTGGTTGACATGCACCTCGCTGTCTGACAGGCCTCCTTCTGTATGGCTTGTGTGTGTGTGTGTGTGTGTGTGCCTTTATTACTTCCTTTGCGTATGTGTTATCCGTACATTTTCGTGCTTGTGTCTGTCACGTGTGTATGTGTGTATGTGTGTATGTGTGTATGTGTATGTCTATGTGTATGTGTATGTGTGTGTGTGTGTGTGTGTGTGTGTGTGTGTGTGTGTGTGTGGGTCTATGCGAGTTTGCATCTATGCCTGTGCGTGTATGGGGCATGTGTCTCGCTTTCTCTGATTGAGGGAAAAGGCGCGGGGTCTCTGATGTCCTCGGAGCCCGTCACACCTTACTTCACAATGTGGTCGACGGTGACGTGTGCTTTCACAAAAGCCCGCGGATGGAACAGGGGGCCAGAGCGCAGGGAAGCCGCCAAGGTCAAGCCAAATAAAAACGAGTTCGCGAAAAGCCTGTCAGGACGACAACAAAGACAACACAACGCACAGCTGGCCTTGCCCCCCCTCCCCCCCTTCCCCCCCTTCCCCCCTGCCTAAAGACTGATTGCACGCTAATCAAATTGTCGTAGTTTGCGGCCACTTCAATCACACATCAGTCAACGGGCCGGCATTGTAGCGGTTGGGCCGTGGTGGAAATACAGCGTGGGTTGAGTTGCCATAACAACGGAACATGACATCATGTCTCCTCTCCTCGTGAGCATGTCCGGGACACAAGGCAGTGTTTCGAACGCTTTAATGTTCGATCACACCATGGGAGCAGGTGGGTGTGGGTGTGTCTGTGTGTGTGTGTGTGTGTGTGTGTGTGTTTGTGTGTGTGTCTCTGCGTGTGTTATTGTTATTGTTAGCCGTTGATGTGATTAATTGATGTGAACAAATGGACGCACTGCCAAATGGCCGCCCCATTTCGAATAATTCCCGTACATTAAAGGAACTGAGGTTGATGTGACACATGGTAAGTAGGTAACCTATGTATGTATACTTCCCTAGTACGGTAAGCGTAACCTTTAACGACGTGATAGGACTTGAAGGTTCTCAGCGGGAGATGTGTTTTGTTGCGGTGCGCTGCTTTTAAAGATGTAGATATAGGTAGACAGTGACTCTGCAACCTTGCTGTTCACCAACGTTGGAGATGAAGCATTGTAGTCGTGTACTTTGGTTGTTAAACTTGCACCGACTGAATGTGCACGTGTATGCAGAAAGTTACAATATTAAAAATAAAAATAAAATCATTTCATTTGAGATTCTTATGGCTATCTTACATTCATCTGGTTGTTTAATGAAAACGCACACTTTGCATTCAATATTGCTTGACTGCTTGTAATATTTGACCTCACTGGTAGCATAAAAGCTTAATGCTCTTCTGAATGAATGCACGTAAATGTCATCATCATCAAAAATCTGCAGCATGTCCCTCCACGCCACTCCCATTGGGGTCGAAAGTCTTGTAATGTTTAAATGTTTAGGCTGGATGGCTTTAATGGGCAGCTGCAAGTCATCAGATATTTAAGCGGTCAGTGTCACAGCGAAAGACAAAGGGAGCAAAAGGCCATATTACTTTGCCCTGATCACAGCTTCCCTTCTTCTTAAAGGTCACATTAGCATCGCGACACGTCAGTTTGAAAAGGAACGACCGAAATGTGTCACTGAAGAAGACGATATGTGGCTGTTGCAAAAGAGGTTCAAGCTCCTTTATTTAGTACTACAACATTGTTAGCGTGTCCCACTTCCAAAGGCTATGATCCAGTATATAAGTGGACTACAGGAGATAGATTTCACAGTAAAGGTCGTTTCATAAGTGCCCGTATTTTAATGAAATGACAAAAGGCTGTACCAAAAGGTTAGCGTTGCCGCTCAAAGAAATGTCCCATACATATATAGACCTTATTAAAGTCGCAATGTGGAAGATTGAGTCCCTCCCAGTCAGTAGGTGGGAAAAACAAAATAACAGTGGTCTGTCCACTCGTACTAGCTGTGCAACTGTGTGACGTGAACTAGCGTAGCTTGGCTGGCTAGGGGGCGTGAGTGGGCGGGGATCTGGGTGTGTCACTAGTACGATTTTTATCAACAAAGAAAGAGGTATGGCCTGGCCAGCATTTCTTCTTTGTAGAAGATCAGCTAAAAGAAGTGATTTTATGGATAACATTATTGAAATGACTATCAGCATTGACTACAGACATGTCCAGGATATTTTAAGCTTCGAGCTAGTTGAAACGTTTTAAATGCATTAAGCCTTGACATTTCTTGGAAATGCCACATAGTCAGTAGTCAACAAGAACTCCCAATAGATGATTATTTATTGATAAAATCATAGCATTACATCTGATAACCTAACACTGATGCTCCGATAGACAATTTTTTGACTCATATTCCATGTTCTTAACATTTCCCATCCCTGATATATCTATATTGAATCATTTGGAGATAGAGAATATGTCACAAATGGCCAAACCGCATGGTGAATAATTTACGATCCCATTAACATTTAAATGTGACATTGATTTGGCGCGGTCAGGACTCTGGACCAAGTGACACGGGGAAGGAGGCTGAGGGAAGACAATGCACTGGGAATAATTGGCTGGCAGGTTCTTTTCTTCTCGGTGGATGTGATCCTCCCCAGCACTGGTGTGTACCTGTCTCCTCAGTGACGCTCTGTACCTGTGAAGCGTAGTCTCCAGTCAAATGTATTTTCTCATTGCGTTATTTTTGGTTTTGAGCTCGGCCCATGTTGATTTTGAACGAAATAAACCGGCTCCCCGAAGTTTGAAAGATGTTTGCGCCTCTTTGTCTTCCACATCCCTCAGGAGTCTGCTGGAAAGTAACCTTTTATTAAGCCCTGAGAGACACCAATCCAAACAGACTGTGTGTGTGTGTGTGTGTGTGTGTGTGTGTGTGTGTGTGTGTGTGTGTGTGGGTTTGTGCGTGTGTCCATGCGCGTGTGCACACTTGCCCATACATGCAAGGCAGCAACCCAATCAATAGGCTGGGGTCACCTCCTCCAGACAATTGTAACCTCCTAGATGAAGCCAGCAGGCAGGGCGACCTCATCGCCTTTTAAAGATCTGTTTACATGGGGACTACGATACGGAAGGAGAGGCCTCAACAACAACACCCACCTGCCACTTCAACTAAGGTCCCTGGACTGGGCGTCTGGTTACTGATGAAGACAAATGCACCATGTATCCTATATACTGCTCAAAAAAATAAAGGGAACACTTGTAGTTACATTGTGTTGTTTAAGTGTTCCCTTTATTTTTTTGAGCAGTATATATACAAAGTAGATAGTGAAAGATAGTGATAACAAAGGATAATGTGGTTAGACTGCATTAGGATGTAACAATCGAAGGTAATTAGCCACTACTACAGTAGTAATGTTTAGTGCTTGGATGACTAGAACAATATATGTGATTTGATTATGCTCAAAGTAGGTTTGTTTAGACCATTTAGAGGGTTCACTTCATTAAACCTACTATTTATTGTACGGTAAACAGTGAGATATAAAACAGCCTTACGTAAGTTTGAAGGCTGGCTGGGGTTAATGTACATTTCACTGAGTTTGGTGTAGTTCTGCTTCCTCCACACAACTGCAAACCACAAAGCCAGATGGCATATTTTATCTTTGAAAAGCTCACAGAGTTATATCCCTGATGACTGGAAGTGGCAATACTCCTCAGAGGTAGGGAGAGAAAAACCCTATTTTCTGTTTCCTATTCCTGTGAACAATGCACAATGAATATGTGCCGGAGTGAAGAGCATATTCCCCTGAAGTTTAGCATTCACGTCAAAGGAAGAACGAAAAGGATAACTCAGTGCTATTTATGAACTTTATGAACTCCAGCTGTAATAAACAGCGCCTTTCAAACACAATAAAAAAGAAGAAGCTAACAATTAGCATTCCTCTGGAGTATTGTACAGGCTAAGAGCCTTACTGTACGCTCCGTGCTTGTTCCACGTGATGGTGATGGGTACAAGTGAGTGATCGCACAATCCGCCGTGTTGTTCGTCACTCCCAGTCACTCCCAGTCATCTTTCAGCACTCGAGAGCTGCAGCACCTTAATGGTGGTGGTGGTGTGTGGGGGGGGGGGGGGGGGGAGGTGATCCCGCACTGCATAAACACCACTAAACCGCCCCGGCCTCTCCGCTGCTCTCTCCATCTCTCTGTTAATTACTCTTAACGGTCCGCACCACTTCCTCCCATCTATTCCAATGACAGCTTTTCACCAGGACGCGACCACACGGTCATTAGGAGGACAAGCGCTCGGCATCGCTCAGGGACGGACGACGGAATAGCGGCTCACGGTCTGATAACACAGAGCACTCGCAGAGTACTCTGATGATATGTATGAAGAAACCAAAATGTAGATGACAACCTAGGGTCAAATTGCGTGCTGTACAGCTGTGGGAATCCATGTGGTTCGTTGTGCGTTAGAATGAAAAAGTGTTCCAGTTAAGTAAAGTTGAATAGCACAACGGCAAACAAAAATTACATTCTTATACAGATGGCTCCCATGTGTATCACATTCCACGTGGTAATCTTACTCCAGACTAACATGAAGATCTTCCCCAGGACGTCCCCGGGGTCCTAAATGACCACACAATCCCGACTATGGTGAAAGACACAAGCTGTGTGTTATGTGTAAAATACAATTCTGTCCTTCTTAAGCAGATGCCCTTTGGGAAGCCAGCAGCTGTTATTTTGCATTGCATGTATAAACTCCATACACTTCCTCCCCTTGCTCTCTCTCTCTCTCTCTCTCTCTCTCTCTCTCTCTCTCTCTCTCTCTCTCTCTCTCTCTCTCTCTCTCTCTCTCTCTCTCTCTCTCTCTCTCTCTCTCTCTCTCTCTCTCTCTCTCTCTCTCTCTCTCTCTCTCGGGACCTGGCATCTCACAGGAAGTGAGGCTTGGATGAAAGGAAGTGGATCAGGGAAAAGGTTGTTAATCAGCCAGAACCCGTGAAGGTGCCAAGGTACCTGCTGTTGTGGCAAAACCTGGCAGCATGTACACAACATGCACGCACACAACATGCACACACACAACATGCACGCACACAACATGCACATACACAACATGCACACACACAAAATGCACATACACAACATACACATACACAACATACACATACACAACATGCACGCACACAACATACACATACACAACATGCACAAACACAACATACACATGCACAACATGCACATACACAACATGCACATACACAACATGCACGCACACAACATGCACGCACACAACATGCACGTACACGTGTACATACACATAAACAACATGCACGTACATAACATGCCAACACACAACATGCAAACACGTGTGCATACACATAAACAACATGCCTGTATACAAATTGCACATACACATTTGCACGTACACAACACGCATGCAGGCAAACAAACACGTCAACGAAGGGGCTTTGTCTGTTGTCCACTTCTACCTGTAGTCCCACTAGCTGCCTCGACTCCATCAGTAGAGTGTAGAATGCAAATCCAAATTCAGACCGGGGGCACAAAATAGTCAGCTCATCTAGAAGGTGCGATAGTGGTATGTCCACCCCCCCCCCCCCCCCCCCCCCCCCCCCACCCCCATCCCCCCACCAGCAACCCAGCATAGGGTCAGAAGTCAAAAGTAGATATATCAGTGACAGTTTACAGATTAGCTTCTAACTTCTGTTGCTTATCTCGGTGGGCCCTCTGTACCAGAAGCTACAGCAGAGTGTGTTACAGTGATGGAGGAAAAGGAAGAGGAGGAGGAGCAGGAGGAGGAGGAGCAGGAGCAGGAGGAGGAGGAAGGGAACAATTGCATGCAATGACCTCTGCAGCGGCGTGCAAGTGTGGAGTGTGATAAAATGTCGCGGCTTCTGTGCTTTTAATCCATCATGCTTTTCTTTTCTTTTTTGGTACTACTGTAGGGGAAGAACGGAGGCCACTGTGGAGGTGCCAGGGCTCTTAGCATTAATACCTGGGGCCTGGAATGAAGCTGACATTACACAGCAAACTACAGGCTGAACAACTTGTATCCATCACCAGTAGGGCAGAGGTCTACTGTTTGACTTTTGCATCATCGCTGCACGGTGACTTAACATTGTTCAAAATGAATGCGGTAAGCTGTGCTTTGACACACTCACACATGCACACTCACACACGCACACACACACACACACACACACACACACGTCACATGAATTAATATATTACGTTGTGACTGCTGAAAGAATTTGGACTGTCAGCTGTGTGACTTTAAAAGGCTACAGTTTATACAGGAGCAGATGCTTTCTATCTCTGTAATTGATATTGGCTGCAGGCCACGTCTTGGAACAAAAAATAGTTCCATATATATATATATATATGCACAGCAGTGTCAGAAGGGTGGGATGCTGTTGCACTCAAAAGCAGGGAGCGAAATCACACGCTCAATCATGTTTGCCCAAGAGAGCTCCTAAATTTGTGAATTCTAAAATTACAATTTCAGGTTGGAGGGGGAGATGACTTTCAGTCAACACAGTCGACACAAACAGACGAGAAGAGAGACTCGGCTTGCCGCGTACGTCCTGTGGCAGCCTGACTGCGCGGTAGCGTGCTCTGGGGACCAAACAAGACTATTTTGAATTCACCCTAGACCATCATGAGATTATTACATTACGAGGAATAGTAACGTTTGAAAAGTGTCCGAACAACGTCGCCACGTCTGACCGTTTGTACGAGTGGACGTGCGTACGCACACCACACGCACATCGCACACATCGCACACATCGCACACATCGCACACGTCGCACACATGCGGATACTTACACACGTGGCATGATACATGCAACGCCCGCATGCGTCGTGTCCGGCCCATGGGCGCTGTCCATGAGGCGGGCGAACGGGGTCTGTGTGTAATCACCACCTCAGCTCAGAGTTCAGACACACCAGTACCCTCACACGCACACCCTCCCCCGTCATTACCCTCACACGCACAGCCTCCCCCGTCATTACCCTCACACGCACACCCTCCCCCGTCATTACCCTCACACGCACAGCCTCCCCCGTCATTACCCTCACACGCACAGCCTCCCCCGTCATTACCCTCACACGCACACCCTCCCCCGTCATTACCCTCACACGCACAGCCTCCCCCGTCATTACCCTCACACGCACAGCCTCCCCCGTCATTACCCTCACACGCACAGCCTCCCCCGTCATTACCCTCACACGCACAGCCTCCCCCGTCATTACCCTCACACGCACAGCCTCCCCCGTCATTACCCTCACACGCACACCCTCCCCCGTCATTACCCTCACACGCACAGCCTCCCCCGTCATTACCCTCACACGCACACCCTCCCCCGTCATTACCCTCACACGCACAGCCTCCCCCGTCATTACCCTCACACGCACACCCTCCCCCGTCATTACCCTCACACGCACACCCTCCCCCGTCATTACCCTCACACGCACAGCCTCCCCCGTCATTACCCTCACACGCACACCCTCCCCCGTCATTACCTCACACGCACACCCTCCCCCGTCATTACCCTCACACGCACAGCCTCCCCCGTCATTACCCTCACACGCACACCCTCCCCCGTCATTACCCTCACACGCACACCCTCCCCCGTCATTACCCTCACACGCACACCCTCCCCCGTCATTACCCTCACACGCACAGCCTCCCCCGTCATTACCCTCACACGCACAGCCTCCCCTATCGGCTGGCCCCACCCTCCCCCGTCATTACCCTTACACGCACAGCCTCCCCCGTCATTACCCTCACACGCACACCCTCCCCCGTCATTACCCTCACACGCACACCCTCCCCCGTCATTACCCTCACACGCACACCCTCCCCCGTCATTACCCTCACACGCACAGCCTCCCCTCTCGGCTGGCCGCACCCTCCCCCGTCATTACCCTCACACGCACACCCTCCCCCGTCATTACCCTCACACGCACACCCTCCCCCGTCATTACCCTCACACGCACACCCTCCCCCGTCATTACCCTCACACGCACACCCTCCCCCGTCATTACCCTCACACGCTGGTGGAGATTGGGGGAAGAAAATACAAAATCGCACCCCGTCCACATCCACCCTGCCGTCTCTGCAGGACGGCTGCTGCTGCTGCTGCTGGGGGGGGGGGGGGGGGGGGGGACCGTGGTGGAACGTTTCACTTTTTTTAAGACGCCGGCAGAACCTGCCACACACCGCCGCACTCAATCACTGTTTGGCAAACCCCCCCGTCGCAGCTCTTCATCGCCTGACTCCATCCCAAAATACCTCCCTGCCAAGCCCACCTATCCCCCCAAGGGTGAGTTATTTTGCATATGGGAGGTGGGGGGGGGGGGGGAGGGGTGGTGGTGGTGGTGGTTTGGGGGTGGGTTTTAGGGGGAGGGGGAAATGATCAGTGAAGGTATCGACGCGGCGCCAACGCTGTTTGTCACCGCCCGCGCCACGCTGGATGACATGCTGGGCACAAGCGAGAGACAGAGAGAGAGAGGGGAGAGAGGCGGGTGAGGGAGAGGGGGGAGCTGGAGGCGGTTGGCGGTTGGCGGTTGGCGGGGGGGGAGCAGCGACAGAGCCGGGATGGAGGGCCGTGTTAATGACATGGTCACATGTAGCCGGTGTAGCTCAGCTGTGATTAGGGCAGCGATATGATGGGTGGTGTCAGCGGCGCGCACCCGCTTAATGACTAACGAGACGGGATCGGGTGAGACACGGGTGTCAGGCTGAGGTGGGAGAATGCCTGCAGCCACGGCAGCAGTAGACACCCCTGGTAGCGCCACAGTGAGCTGGGAGTCATTATTACGGTGGCTGGAGACGCAAGGCATGCATAATTAGCCTCGCTGCACCCACAACAATGCAGCGTTGAAATGCAGTGCTTTTGACATTTCGTCTGGCAAATGAAAAATAAGTGGGTAAAAGAAAAAGAAACGACGGATAATGCTTATTATTTCTTATACTTGTTTGCCACAAATGGGTTCCTACCGCTCTCTCTCTCTCGACAGAAGAATAGTGTGGATAAAGAATCCAGCACGGGAGGTGGGCTTCGATGACAGGACAATGGGCTGGTAAAATAATGAGGTCCTCTACCAGCGCATACAATACCATCGACATCCCCCGTGAACTATTCAATCACTTAGCAGCGGAGAAAGAAACGGACTCAACGTAGGAGTTGATCAAGTTATCAAGGCCAGCGAGCGGGGGGGGGGTCTGTTCTTCGGCACTGAGGACGTTTGCTCCGCTACAGCTGCAACGACTTGCGTCCCGTTCAGAGCTCATGCCGCTGTACACAGCTGCCCCCGCCCTGCCTCGCCTCAATGGAGCCGTGGGGATGTTTCCACAGAGAAGCCTTGAGAAGTGTACCCCCCCCAACAGCGGGACGACCGGGGCCCCCGTTCTCCTGTTTATTGCAGCGCGGCCGTTCAGGAAGCAGAAGTGCTTGCCGCTGCACATCCCTAATAATATCAGGGCGCGCAGAAGGAGCGGGACGCGGGGGGCCTCGGAGGGGAACACTGGATTGTTTATCGTCGTAATATAGATTTTACGTCGCTCCAAGGAAAAGGGAATTACGGCCCTAAATTACAAAGATGTCTGTGTAGAGTCCTCAGCGCCGCGGGTTATGCGGGCATGGCGGCCAGCTTTGGGATGTTTGGTTCTTGCTGTGGAGGAGGAGGAGGAGGAGGAGGAGGAGGAGGAGGAGGAGGAGGAGGAAGAGAAGAAGGAGGAGGAGGAGGAGGAAGAGGATGAAGAGAAGGAGGAGGAGAATAGGAGGGTAGGGGGTAGGTGGTGGTTGGGGAGGAGGAGGAGGAGGAGGAGGAGGAGGAGGAGGAGGAGGAGGAGGATGAAGAGAAGGAAGAGGAGAATAGGAGGGTGGGGGAGGGGGGGTAGGTGGTGGTTGGGGAGGAGGAGGAGGAGAAGGAGGAGGAGGAGGAGAATAGGAGGGTGGGGGAGGGGGGGTAGGTGGTGGTTGGGGAGCAGCCGGCTCTAGAATGGGGCTCAGAAGAGACAGCCGACCGATGCAGAGTCAGCTTAAAGCACCGGCCCCCCCCTCTTGATGGAACAATGGCCCAGATGAGAGTCTAATGTATGAATTAAGAACACAAAGCTGCACAAAAGATAGACACAAACACACACACACACTGCATTGCGTCGATGTGTATACACAATGCGTTTGAGAGGGGATAGATGCACTGCACATGGATTCCAGCTCCAGCAGTTCTGAAAAAGAGTACGAGACTGTAAAAGGTCCCTAAGAACATTTGACCGAGGAAAGACGAGGCCCTACCACCGTAAAATAGCAGTCTTTCCGCGCAAATATGTCAGGTAAAGCAAAAGACTCCCAGTCCATCGTAGCGATAGGAGTTACGTTACACAAATGCAAAAGGCCTGTGGTGTGACTTGTGTTAACGTCTCTTTAGTGCAGGTTTAAGGACACCAAAGTGTCTGCCATTCGCTTGTGAGCAGAAGAAAATTACAGTTGCTGGTTCAAAGGGGACTTCGCCAGTATGAAAGGCATTCGGTGTGTATTTCAGAACATCGAGAGCTGTATTGCAACACTGGAAGACATATGACTGTACGTGTGGTGTGGTGTGGTCACTGAACAGCTTCTTCAAGTCTCAAATACAAAGGAGAAAACCCTATGCTCTGTTTTACTATGTCTAATAGCCTGTTGTCCATGTTAAGTGATCGTAATTAAAGAAGATTGCCTCTCTGGATTTATATTAGCGCTATCTTTTTTCATTTTTGCAAATGATTGTATCGCGAACACGGCTTATATCCCTGCAGGACCTTTGTTTGATCGTGTTCTTCTGAGTCTCCGTATCATGGCTCTCATGGTCCTTGGATCTCAAGCTGGTTGTCCTGAAGGCCCGTTGCCACGGACTACAAACAGAACATGGCGGCGAAGCTGCTGAAGAAGCCGGCTGTCATTGTGACAACACAGACGAGGGTGTGCTCCGGTACCGACTCACCACAAAGCACCTCTTCTTTGTGCTGGGGAAGGAAAAGGCAGGTGGAGGATGGGAACGCGATCCCCCTTCCTGCTGTGCGACTCCGTGGCCGTGGCTATGAATAGCCGCGTTCCCGCTTGGTGCCGAGTCAGGGGTCCCGATCCTGGGACAGCGGAACATTTATCACAGAAGCGGCCCATTTACAAGATGACATTCCTAACTGGCTGTCCTCCAGCTAAGAAGAGGGGGCGACCACTGCTTTGGCTGTGTGGCGCTGCTGATACTGAGCATCTCGGCTGAGGTGGAGGAGGAGGTGGAGGCAGAGGAGGAGGTGACGACCCCCCATCCCCCCCCCTCCAGCCCAACCCCCCCTCAAGCGTATTTGTCCCGATCTTTGCTTAAAGGTTAGGGTGTGGGGGGGGGGGGGACATGTGCTGCTCCCAGGGACAAGAGCAAAAGTTCAGAGGATATTGGTCAATAACACTCTAGTAGCTCTTCCTCTTGGTGTGCACGCATGCACACACACACACACACACACACCTACGTACAACAGCTAAACACGCACACACGCACATACATGCACTCACACACAAACGCCCCTATGCACACAGCTAAACACGCACACACATGCACACACATGCACACGCACACACACACACCCCTACGTTCACAGCTCAACACATACACACGCACGAGCAAACACATGCACACGCACATACACACACAAACACCCATACGTACACAGCTAAACATGGACACACGCACACACGCACACACACAAACACCCTTATGTATACAGCTAAACACGCACACACGCACACACACACAAACACCACACGCACACACAAACACCCCTACTTACACAGCTAAACACGCACACACGCACACACATGCACTCACACACAAACACCCCTAAGTACACAGCTAAACACGCACACACGCACAAACACACACACACACACACCCCTACATTCACAGCTCAACACACACACACGCACGACCAAACACATGCACAGGCACAGGCACAGACACACACATGATTCTTGTGTGTGTGTTTCAAAATCTAATTCGGATCCATTTCGAGAAAGAAAATTACATTGACATCATCGTTTAGCAAAACTGTGGAATATTCATTATTAATGTATGGCCTGCTGATTTATTTAATATTGAAAATGTTGTCTGGAATTCTTTAATTTCCCAGACATCATTCATCAACGTTTATTATGATGCTGAAGTGTAAACAACTACATCTGAATCAATGAATAAATCACAGCATATTCATTGGCTGAAGGGCAGTTCTTGGCAATGCAATTAAACTGGTGGAAAAAGTCTGAATGTAAATGTAAATGCAGAAATGTACTATGACGTCTCCTTTTGCTCTTTTCTAGTTGTTCATAAAAGATGTACTCTTCACGACCCAAACATTCATGCCTGAAACTCAGCTGGTCTGTGCGTAATGACTGAATGGCCACTATAAAAGAATTAGCAGTGAGGTGAATGTGTGCAAGTGTGTGTCTGATCTCCAAGAAGCCAGCGATTTTGTGTCATTTGTGTAATAAGGGGACAAAATGTATTAGCCCTCCACAGATGGTTAAATACGCATGCGTGTCTGCACACACAGAGCTGGGGGACTCGCCCCGACCCCCAGACACGTCAGCGGGGTCAGCCGCCGTCCGCCCCTCTATTAAGGTTAATAATTCACAGAGCAATTAGGGAGTGTGTGAAATGGGAAATGCTCTGCTTATGGGAGGTGGAGGGGGTGGGGGAGGGGGTGGGGGAGGGGGTGGGGGAGCAGGCAGGCGGAGGAGCCCATGTGATGACTCTCCCCGGGGGCCTCCCCTCCCCCCGCCCATCCCCTCACCCACCCCTGCATGCCCTCGATTCCCCATGACATCTGGAGATGGGCAACGTGACAGTGACATTAAGCCTGCACTGCTGTGTGGAGAGGTCAACTTATAATGCCCATTGACAGTCCTTTGTTAGCCTCATTAAGGGACATATGCTTTAAATGTGCGCTCTGGGAGCAGGGGGTCTACTGGACGATTGATGTTGACTCCCACACTTTGGGGCTGATCTTTGGTTGGCTCGGGCTAACCTGGTAGCTTTCAATGTTTTTTTAAACGAAGTTACTAAATGATTCCGACTTGATGCGATCAATGGAACACAAGACTCATGTTTAATTTATGTTTTGCAAATAAAGAAAAAAAATGACTTTAACTGTAGAATCAATTTTAGCAGGAGGGGAAATAGCTAGAGCTACTCAAGCTAACAAAAGGAGATTAGAGGAAATCTCGGTGGAACATTAGCATAAATATTCTTCTTCCTGAAGGAAATGGCCATTGACCAGGGCCAATGTCAGCAACAACAATGAGGTGGAAAATCCGAGGACTACGCCACAGAATTGAATTTGACAGAGCTAACCTAAGGTTAACCAAACTTAGGGCTTATTGCTGAAGGTGATCATCAGTCTTGAGCATCCTGCCAATTGTAATTCTGTTAAAGCCAGCTGAAGCCTTATTATGAGGCGGGTGTCCACACACTCCACCTGAATGGAAATCACTAGCTGGCACCTTGAAAGGGCAACCTGTAATTCTAATCTCCGTAGCCTAAGACTTTTATTCCCCAGATGGAGATACTCCACAAGTAACATCATTTTGAACTTCAACACAAACAATGTTGAAGTTGTAATACCCAGGGCTTAGCAGTTGGAACTAAAGTTTTTGCTTTATTGTCCTCTCTGTCCTAGACGGAACAGGTCATTGCTGGGGGAGAGGGGGGCGTTTCAACATGACAATGTGAATCAATAATAAAAGCAGCGCAGCAGAGGTTGGCAGATGCCATCCCAGCCGGGGGAGACGGACGGACTCCAGCTCCTTCTGAGGGCTGACTCACGCTGCTGCCCTCCTTCCTGATCCAGCCGCGGCCACCGGCCCGCTCTACAACCCTGAGTCAGAGGCCGATGGGGGGGGGGGGGCTCTGTTTGGGGGATTAGACTAAGACTAATTTACATAAATCCAAAGGAAAGGAATTCATATCAGTACAAACAAAACTCAAATCTCAACCATTCAACTTTGTTATTTGAGACATCATCATTTATTTCGCCTACCGCCTTCCTGTAGTTGTGTGGCCGGAAGCATACTAAATGTTTATTCGTTGCTATCCTTACGATGTGTTTTCACTGTTATACATCGGCCCGGTCGACGCCTCACCCCTCCCCGTGCCTGGAAGGAGGGGTCCCTCTTCAGCGGTCCTCGTCAAGGATCTTCCTCCGGCCCGTTTGGGGCTGTTTTTCCTTTAAAGCCCTCAGGAGGGTCTCATAGGTAACCCTAAGGGTGCCACACAATGCTGGGCTGTGTACGTGTCTGCGTACAGACCCGGCGTCCCACGTTCATGTTTTACACGCTGTGGTTCAACCTTCCAAAACTTGGGGACACCACACCTGTCGTATTTCATGATGCACTGGGGGGGGTTAAGAAATGTGTCATAACAAAACCCATGCTTTACCCTACAGGGTTTTAATCTCTTTGTGTATTAACCCCTCTGCAGTGACCCTTGACCTGCAAGGTTTTCCAATATAACGCGCCGGCGCCGCCAGACACATTCACGTGTCAATCGGTGTGCGGCGACGCGGAGCGGCCATATTGTGCGTGCTGATTGTGGATGTAGTGTCGCTACATGGCGTGACCATGGCGACCAGGGGAGGTGGGTACAGCCAGGCCAAGGGGTTCCCAGCTGGGCAATAAATCACTTGCATGACAGACTGGGCAGCCTTTAACCGTTAACGTTAAAGCAAACACACACACACACACACACACACAGGCATGAAAACATACACACACACACACACACACACACAGGCATGAAAACATACACACACACACACACAGGCATGAAAACATACACACACACAGGCATGAAAACATACACACACACACACACACAGGCATGAAAACATACACACACACACACACAGGCATGAAAACATACACACACACACACACAGGCATGAAAACATACACACACACACTCACACAGCCATGAAAACATACACACACTGGCATGAACACACACACACACACACACAGGCATGAAAACATACACACACACACACACACACATAGGCATGAAAACATACACACACACTGGCATGAACACACACACACACAGCACACAGACACACAGGCATGAAAACATACACACACACACACACAGGCATGAACATTGACACACTAATACACATACACACACAGGCATGAAAACACACACACACAGGCATGAAAACATACACACACATACAGGCATGAAAACATACACACACACACAGGCATGAAAACATACACACACATACAGGCATGAAAACATACACACACATACAGGCATGAAAACATACACACACATGGGCACGAAAACATTCCCACACACACACACAGGCATGAACACACACACACAGGCATGAAAACATACACACACAGGCATGAACACACACACACACAGCAAACAGACACACAGGCATGAAAACATACACACACACACACACACACACACACACACAGGTATGAACATACACACAGACACACACAGGCATGTACAATCAGACAAAGACACAAGGCACAAGCACTTACACACACACACAAACACAGAGGCACAAGCAATCAGACACACATAAACACAGAAGCTCAAACTCAATTCTCCTGTGGTCCTTCAGATGTAACACTCATTGTCCACGTTGACAGGTTAAGTGAGATAATGTCCCGCTGGTATATTATTATATTCGATTAATTTATCACCAGCATTTGCATCACCATCCTCATCAACTCCAACGGATTTCCTCCTCATTTCTCCATAAATAACGAGGAGGATAATTAGAACACAATGGCGGGCCATCTATACAGACGCCCCCCCCCCCCCCCCCGCTTGTCATCTGGGTAAAGGTTGCAACGTGTGACCGTCTTCATGATGGATACGGCCGACGAAAACAAATCAATAACCCTGAGCAGAGCATTCCCTCAGATGCCCCGTCCAATCAAAACCATCAATCCTTGTTGTCCAGTGGTCGTCTGGACCCGTTACCAGTCTGAAGCCATTAACGCCAGCGCTACAGCTGAGCTAGCCAGCAGTGGTCGTCTGGACCCGTTACCAGTCTGAAGCCATTAACGCCAGCGCTACAGCTGAGCTAGCCAGCAGTGGTCGTCTGGACCCGTTACCAGTCTGAAGCCATTAACGCCAGCGCTACAGCTGAGCTAGCCAGCAGTGGTCGTCTGGACCCGTTACCAGTCTGAAGCCATTAACGCCAGCGCTACAGCTGAGCTAGCCAGCAGTGGTCGTCTGGACCCGTTACCAGTCTGAAGCCATTAACGCCAGCGCTACAGCTGAGCTAGCCAGCAGTGGTCGTCTGGACCCGTTACCAGTCTGAAGCCATTAACGCCAGCGCTACAGCTGAGCTAGCCAGCAGTGGTCGTCTGGACCCGTTACCAGTCTGAAGCCATTAACGCCAGCGCTACAGCTGAGCTAGCCAGCAGTGGTCGTCTGGACCCGTTACCAGTCTGAAGCCATTAACGCCAGCGCTACAGCTGAGCTAGCCAGCTGAGCAGAGGCGCTGCGGTTCTGAAGCTACGATCGGCGCCACTGTCCGCGTCCCGGCAGGATGGATGAGTGGCGAGCTGGGGGACCAGTAAAGCTTGGTGGTGCTAATGGCCCGTGGTAAATGGGCTGCTGGCGGCGAGCGGGCGGTGAGGGGGGGGGGGGGGGGGGGGTCGGTCCGGCCCGTGAACCAGAGCCATGCCCATTTCACGGTGTCGACCTGAGATCCCACCGCACTCACTCACACACGCACCCACTGGAATGGTGGGCTCACGGGCGGGGGACAAGCAAGGTGTGAGGGGCGGGCTTCCGGAGATGTCTGCACAAACATGAGCATGGGGAAGAGACGAAGACAAACATCTTTAATGTGGAAGGAGGGCAAACTGTCACTTGTACCCTCTTAGCATCTTACCTCTGGCTGTCTAACAGGGCTACGTCTAAAACCCTCTTTTCATGTTTTTTTTTGGAGGTTGTGAGATTGTTCAGTTGCGTGGACGTGTTTGTGTGTGTGTGTGTGTGTGTGTGTGTCTTCGTGTGTGTGTTTTATTTAAAGGAATGTGTTCCAGTCCAGTCCAGCCAAGACCCAGCAACTAGAGTTGACTTTAGTTCCCCTTGAAAACCCACTGGAAAAGAAAGCAAAAATAATTGAAGGAAATCAGCCATTGTCTGATTGTTGCCTAAAGCAGTGCAACCCCCCCCCCCCCCCCATTCCAGCAGGCATGACACTAAACAGAGCTGACGAGGGCACAGGAAGCTGACAAGGGCACAGGAAGCTGAGCCAACCCCCTCCTCCCTCAAGGGCTCCCTCCAGGAGTCCCGGCTGTAGGAGCCAATGGCATTCAGGATTGTAGATATCAGCTAGGAACAAATGCGTGCTTTTCTGTTTGGTGCCACTTATTGACCACATCAATAAATAATTGATAAGGAATAAGAAAATACCTGGAAATGTCAGAATGTCCTCTGGGGGCATTAGGTCATTCAAGCTTTTACCTCTGCTCTAATTGGCTGACTGAGCCCAAACTGATTGACTGACAGAAGTCCAGTTGAGACAGAATCCTCTCGGAGTAGTTGAAGTGCAGACCAAGGCGGAGGTCAAGGGGGAGCGTCTGCGGTATTGGGAGGCTGACGGTGCATCAAAGTGATGACATTTGGACGGTCAGGATTTAGTGTGAATTCCAACAAGTCATTACAACAAGGTTCAACGGTTATGTCTCTTTCAATGTAGTAAGACACCTACGAGGTACGGATGTACAAGACCCTAGGATACATGGGAAAGACAGCAGCTGGCCTGAATCACAAAGAGTGATCTGCAATGTGGACCGTTTGCTACATGGATATGAAAGCAAAGTAAATATGAAAAATGAGCTGTCCTCAACATCCAGACACCAAATGTTCAGATCAGAATAAGATGTACAAGCACATCAGACGATGAACTCACTACACACATACATTCACAAGCACCTTTCATATGTCGTCTGTATATTGGGATGGAGTGGGCAGGTTGTAACTCAATACTTGATATAGTATAAAACATTGAGAAAGACAATTGGACTTCAAACAATTCGTCCTTTCTCCTTTTTCTTTTAAAAACGTCTTATGCTATTAAATTGACATACAATGTATAAAAACCCTTGAACACAGATTCCAAAAAGACAAATGTATTTTTTTTAATGTTTTGCAAATAAAGAAAAAAGAAGACTAATACTTTAACTGTAGAATCAATTTTAGCAGGAGGTGAAATAGCTAGAGCCACTCAAGCTAACAAAAGGAAATTAGAGGAAATCTCGGTGGAACATTAGCATAAATATTCTTCTTCCTGAAGGAAATGGCCATTGACCAGGGCCAATGTCAGCAACAACAATGAGGCGGAAAATCCGAGGACTACGCCACAGAATTGAATTTGACAGAGCTAACCTGAGGTTAACCAAACTTAGGGCAAACCATTCAATTCAATTAAAATAAAAGGAAAAGTTAACACTTGGACGTCTTCTCATCGTTGGTGCTACCAGCCCTCCGTGGCTTCAGAGCGTGACCAACAGCCCAGTTCTCGGGGCCGAGGACAAAGTGTCGATTAATACGGCCCACTCTACGGGGGCCGTAGATACCTGGGTGACTATTCCGCGTGGTCAGGGTCTTTTCATCCCTGGTAAAGAATGCTGGATCGTTCAGATCAGTACATCAGAAGCATTTGACCGCATATCTGGCTTTGTGAAGGATAACGCCTCACCCTCTCTGGGTGACCTGAATATCTGGTAGCCTCTCTGTCAGGTCTTACTAGGCCCTGACAAGGAGGAAGTTGGAGACAGAGAGTCTGAACAGCGAGCATCGCTAGTTGCCTTTTTCCTCCTCTTTGTCCAGTGGATGCTCTCCAGACCATTTTGACCTGGGGGAGCCGCTGTTCAGAGTGGATTCAGACGCAACAAAATCCCTTCTGGATTTAAGGTGAGGAAATTGGTGAAATGGCCTTTTCCGTCCCCTCACCGCATAGGTTAGTGACTCAACATCTTCACACACGTCCATCTGGACCAGCTCGACCAATGGCAGCCACTTATCCAACTTGACTAAGAACTCCTCAGGTCCGTAATGGGATCCCAGAAAGAAAAGAGGCAGAAATGGACTAAGAAGTGTGTGTGTGTGTGTGTGTGTGTGTGTGTGTGTGTGTGTGTGTGTGTGTGTGTGTGTGTGTGTGTAGGAAAACCCCATGATGGAGAATCGAGACCACTGTTTGGTGGGTCCGTGCGTCCCACCCACCGTAGAACTGTCTTCTGCGGATGTTGGCGTGACGCCTGTTCTGTCGAGTCAAAGGCAAGAACACACACCGGTGCGTTTCTTTTCGTTGTGTCGTATTTATGTTGGGATTGTTTTGTTGTGTGCATAGCATGGAGCCTACCCTGCCGTCGTGACCAAAACGCAGTGCATGGCAGCAGGACAAAAACGTGACGCACCAGGTGGTTTGTTACACAGAACCTTCTGGGAATTGTCATTGGAAACTGTTTAGAAAAGGACAGGCACTTTAAATACATACTTGGCAGGTGATTGGTTGAACCATTTGTCTATCATCGTCTATCACGTTTTACATAGATCAAGTAGTACCTCAGATAGGGCTGGACGATATGGCCAACAATATGTTTTTTTTATATTGATCGATCACAATATATAATCAATAATAATAACTAATGTTCTTAGGACAGAACCCTAAAGAAACCAGAAGGTTTATTATGGTTTATAATATACAATTATTTATTATCAGAATGAATGGGTGACAAACAACCAACACGGCTTTACGTTAAACACTGAATAAATAAAAAGAATATGTCAACAACTGCTGTGAATCCAATCACATCGAATGCCTTGTTTCAAACGTCTCTCAAACTATTTAGAGGTAGTATACTGAACATTGATTAAATCAAATAATAAATATGTCAACAACTGCTAGATAGAGTAGAGGGAGTGAAAATGACCTGCGCTGCGTGCATGTGTGTCATCACGCACTGAAGAGGCCTGTTGTATTCTGTTTGAGCACATTGCACTGACTCAGGGCGCTGATGTATTTAAAAAAACATGTCACCGTTATCGCGGCAGATTTTTTCGCTATAGATATTAATATTGATTTATCGTCAAGCCCTACCTGTTGCTTTTTGTCTATGTCTGAAATTCAGTGCAACAAATATGCACTCCTTTTCCTCCATTTCTCTTTCTCTATCACACACACACGCACACACACACACACACACACACACACACACACACACACACACACACACACACACACACACACACACACACACACACACACACACACACACACACACACACACACACACACACACACACACACACACACACACACACACACACACGCGTATGTCTGTAGTGTATATATCAAGTTGCATCTGAGATGAGTTATAAAAAAGGCTCACAAATGCCAGACAGACTGAGGCTTTATATTAGTGGCATCTCTTAACAAACCTCTCACTGGATTATTCTGTAACTTTATAGATAGCACTCAACTCAATGTATCTTCTCACATCAAAGCCTGTGGGACCAGGAACCAATCACAAGAGAAGCCAGGGGACACCGGGAAAGCTAAAAGGCCATGCGGTGAGTCCCATAAATGACAAATATCAATAGGGGGAAAATTTATATACAAAGAAAGGCTAAGTTATTGTACCATGAAGTCCATAAATCCAGCATAAAGGGCCGAGGGCCCTTTGGCGGGCATTAGTCACGTTAAGAGACAGGTGAAAAGGGGAAAAAAGAAAAGGGATTTAGTAACAAGAAAAACTGCTTTCTCTCCCAGCGTGGGCTGTGGTCCTTGGATCTCACACAACACACGTGAGCCTGCTGTTCCTGACAGATGTCCGTGGGCACGTGTTTCACACTGGAACCATCTCCAGTCACACTCTGAAAAATAAAGATGTTGTATTTCCCCACACTTTATCTGCAAGAGGTTGGCTTGATTATATCCTCTGCCTGATTTTCCAGATTCATTCTCAGCCAAAAACTAAAAACTATATAAATACAAAAAACCAATCAATCAATCTATGTAGAAAGTCATTCAATATGACTATAGGTAATATCTATGGGTTTTTGTAGACACCAATGTCACCAACACTGTTACAGCATAAAAGCACGGACAGCATGGAAAGGTGTGTGTGTGTGTGTGTGTGTGTGTGTGTGTGTGTGTGTGTGTGTGTGTGTGTGTGTGTGTGTGTGTGTGTGTGTGTGTGTGTGTGTGTTTGTGTTTAACACACTCCATCACCCTTTGTAATACCAGAGACACTATGTGTCCTGTTAGCTCTCTTACCACCAATATTGAGTGATTTCTCACGTGACACCTGTCCCAACAGTGTTGCCAATAACAATTCATAAGGCTGTTTAACCTCCAGTGTTGCATTGAAGGAACTGCTGAATCATGAAAAGTATGTTTAAATAAATAAAAAAGGAACCATATTGAAAGATAATTACTGAGTTTATTGTACCTTTTCCTGAAACTAGGATCTCACAACACACAAAAAAAGGATGATGGTTATTTTAACATTTCATTTTAGTCTACTCTACTGAGTGATAAAATGGCTATAATTTAAATATTAAGACATAATAATAATGTGAATAGATGTCCCTCTTATCATCAGAGTCTAAAGTGTTAGGGGGTATCACAGCATTGCACAAGGATGAATCCACCTTCTCCTCTCCTTTATGCCATCCATAATTCATCAAGGAAACAGATGATGTTGCCGCGGTGATTCAATAGTTCTATAGACGAGTGCTGCCCTTATCTGGCCCCGGCTGAGGCGAGGCACCCCTAACACGAGCCAGCAGAGATGGATGCTGCAGTAATGCAGACAAAGAATAATGGGGGAATAACCCGGTGCCAGGAAAAGCATCGGCTTGTGCCATTCGACTGTTCCAGGGTTCAACCTCCTTGTCTTCCAGGTTAGCAGATATAAAGATGTGGTCAGGAGAGTGATCACAACGCTATCTCAGGTGGGATCTTAACAGGGATCTGTATGCAACCAGGCACGTGATGCATATTGCATGCAAAGCGTTGGGAGGATGTAACAACAGAGCCCTGGCCTCGTGGTACGCGCACATCTTTGTCACATTGTCATCTTTTGTACTTCCCTGGCTTGGAGCAAATCTGTCTCCCAGCATGCATTTGGTGTGATTGCACCAAAACCATTATTAATCTCATCACACCGCGACACCATTCCCTTCGGAGCAGTTCAGTCTGCTGTGGCTGCAGATGTATGAAACCAGTGTGCACTTTGATCCTTAGTTTCAATAGGAACACCACTTCTTTGACAATTAATCGACAATAAAATACATTTATTAAACAATGTGCACTTTTAAAAGTATTTTACACATGGCCACACTGTAAAGATAGCCAGATACATAAAAAAATCGGAATGTTTTCGATTTATTAGTTGTTTATTTTATATTATTATCTGCTTTCTTATTAATGTACATTTTTGTAGTCCACCTCCACAGAACCAGAAGATAAATAGTGGACATTCAGTATAGGGCACAGGAAGTATAACTAGAATGCCAATCTTCTGTCTCCAGCCGTTATTTGCAATAGCAAAGGCAAATAAGATAAATAATTTAGCATCCCCCCCATCCAAGACAGCATAATAAGGCTGATGTCTCTTTACACAGTGGAGGTTTTGGCTGGCGGTGCGCTTTCTAAGTGAGATGGATGAAGCATGGCTCTAACTGCCGGGGGATGGCGAGAATTAGGGTCAAATTAGAGCCTTACATTTCACTATGGAACGCAAAATGGAGGCCGGAGAAACTGCAATCCTGCGCGAGCGAAGCCGTGGCGTAGCTGAGACACGACGGATGGGACTAACTTTGAGGATTAAAAGTTGTAATGAAATTATTTCCATGTAAGCTCCTGTTAGTTTTGCTGAATCAATTACATCCGTGCACTGTATACATTTTAAAACAATAATTTCATATGTATGGATCTGTCACAGCAGTTCTTTTTATCTCGAAGTTTGCAAGCACCTTAATATAATTTGTGCTGTGCTTACTCTACACATATAATTAGATTATTTGATGAATAATATTTTTTATTGAATAAGCTTCAGGCTATAGTGATTACTTTGTCTATCCTGCTGACGGTTGTATTGTCATCCTAAACTGTGTGCATCCCTCCACACTAAGTATTATCCTTCCAATTTACGGGGATTACAGAAATTCAACGAAGAATTACATTTATCAAAGTGCAAACAGAAACACAGCCATACTGAAAACATATTGAGGCTTATCTTTGTGCCTTCCACCGTCATCTTGGAAGGTGTGTGTGGTTGATGGCTGGTTTAAGCAGCCTCTCCTTGCCCGAGTCAGACTGATGAGACTCCCGGGCTGGGTAAGGCTGCACACCTGTGGCACATTTGGCAATCAAGGCACACAGGTTTAACCAGCCATCACCACACACACACTCGAGAGCTCTGCCATGTCAGCATTCACCACCTGCGCCGCTTGTGACAACTTGCCAATTTTCAAATAGACGGTTTGTACGTAACGTCTACCTGTGTCTTGGTGTTGGAGAAGCCCAGTAAGGCCCCCTAGGTGGTGTGTCGCAGAAGCAGCCTCTACAATGGGTTTTTCCTGGGCCCCAGTTAGTTATCGAAAACAAAATGCACATAGAGACAAACAATTTCCCAAGCGGTCAAGACCGGAGAGGCTGAGTTAAGGGGACAGCCCCCCCCTCCCCCACCTCCTACCTGAGGCCACTTTACTCGAGCTATAAAGGTAGCTCACCTCATAATGAAAAGAAACCCTCAGCCATCACATCATCGAGCGAGGGCGCAAAAAACCCTCCCACCCTTCTGGAGGTCTTGGTTTAATATAGCTCACCTTTGTCTCTGCGTCGCGGAGGTTAAGAGCTGATGGGTGGGGGGCGACGACAGCAGTTTGATCCTGCAACTTCATCCCTTCATCGCCGCAGCGACGCAGCGTCAGAGGCAGATCAGAGATTAAAATGCAAAAGACACGAAGACGATTCAAGAAGTTGTAAAGAAGAAGATTTGCCGGAGAAGAGTAAAACTAAACTGCAAGCGCGCCTGTCAAAATATGCATGTCAAAAGTTCTAAAGGATTTCACAGCCGAGCGTGTCGAAATAAATCACCGGGAATAATACGAACAAATATAACGCTCCTTTCATATCGAGTTATGGGGGGGGTTATTCTTGCTGAGGAAATATCAATGCTCACATAGTTATTATTCACATTATTGATGCTTTGTGCTTTGGAACCGCGGTGTCCCTCCACCCGGGACTCCACCCAAACTACTGCGTTGCGTCGCCGTCAGCGCAGCGTCACGTACTCCACCAACGGTTTCTCTTTTCTTTCTTTTTTTACACAATGTACTAATAATGACGTCATCCTTTATGAGTGAAGGCGGTGAGTCCACGCTGGCATTCGTCATCGAGGATTGAAGCCCAGCTGGGTTTTATTAATTTATTTTGCCCATTGGACGCACCCACATCCGGCGTTTGTGGAGCGCCTCCCATTGCTTATTATGGCAGCTTTTCCCAGCCGCAGTGACACGATGTCTCTGCATGCAAATTATACAACACAGTCATGTCCGGTAGAGAAACAATCGTATAACACTATATGTAAATCTCACCAGCTGTGTTCGGCGACAACCAAATCACAGCTAAGTAGTACCAGGTGTACATTTCACGAGCGGCACCGCGTGTTTTGCTGAAAAGAAACAATGGCGGCATCGCTGTCATTGCGTTGTGCGATCCAACCCTGGCCTGGCGCCCGTGCTGCGCTCTGAACAAAAGGCTAAGAAAGAGATGCTTCATCTCATCACCCTGGACTCTTGTTGTTGACCACACTAATCACGACCATCCATCGGAAATGTATGTGTTTATGGCGCTTGGAAGGGGATTTGAAGCAGGTGTTGGGTGGCTGTGCCAGTAGCTTCCTCGCTGCCCGATCACATTACAGCCTTCAGCCAAACAGACAGCTTGTGAGGCCTTGGCCCCTGATCCCGGTACATTAGTTTAATGCCCAGATCTGTGGAACGGAGCACGACTCCCTCTCTGGCCCGCTGCAGCAGGCAGGCTGCCGGAGACACACACACGCACAGACACGCACGCACAGACACGCACGCACACACACAGACACGCACAAACACACACGCACAGGCAAGGAGACACACACACACACACGCACAGACACGCACATACACACACGCATAGGCAAAGAGACACACACACTCACAGACACGTACATACACACACGCACAGGCAAGGAGACACACATTTGCACATACACATCTGCACAGCCATACAGAGACACACATACACACACACGGAGACACACATACACACACACATGAATACATGTACAAACACACACAAATAAACACACGCACACACATACAAAATCTCATTCTCCCACACACACACACACACACACAAATAATCTCACTCCCACCCACAATCATTCCCTCAATCATCTGAAGACCAGGAATATAAAACAGTATCTTTAGTAATCATGTAGCTTGAACGCACTAGCCTTTCTCTCTGGCACCATCAGGGAACAGCTGTCACGGACCTCTCATAATGTGCTATTTAAATACATTTCTGGACCTGTTTGAACGGCTGTGTGAGTATAATGTGTATGTGTGTCTGTGTGTGTGTGTGTGTGTGTGTGTGTGTTAGTCGCTGCTACAATATTTTCTTCCACATGCATGCGTCCATGTGCTCAAATGAACTAAACAAGACTACATGGTAGCAATACAAACAAATGAAAAAATAGGTAGAAAAGGAAAGCATATGGCCCAGTTAAAAGGTTATTCACCGCGCTCCACTACAGAAACCACGATGCAGCCGGCTGTGAGCTGACCAATCATCCGCCCTTCAGCCATCCCCATACGCCCTCACGTCAGAGCCCAGGTGTCAGAACCCAGCAATCAAAGTGTGGTCCGGGAATGAGCCCTGGCCAAGAGGAGGAGAAGAAGGGACCAGATAACAAGCATCTGCATAATGATGTATTCATACGTCATCATCATAACCCACCCCTCTCGGCTGGGCAGGGCAGGCTGTGGCTGAGGGGCGGAGCACGCACTGCTCCGGTGTTCTTTCCACATTCCTCACACTCACCTGGGCTCCGAGACAGGTGGACATGAGGCCCGGACCCGGCTGGAGAGAGGCTCCAGATGGGCGGTCAGCAGGACCGCAGCCCACCGGACCTGCTCATGGACTTTTCATTTCTCAGCCCAATATTGGTCGATGGTGATGAGGACGCACATTCAGGTGCAGAGCACTTTATGAATCCTGAGGGGAAATCGTATTCGGTCGCAGTTGCTCTGCACCGGATAGAAAAATAATGTATAGGAAATTAATTGTATGCACAAATAGAGTCCTCAAATTCCTGTGAGGCAATAAAAATATGAAATAGAGACAAATATGCATTTGTACACAAAAAGGTACTTCAAACGTACGTTCATGAGAATATACGTGACGCTAATAAATGGGATTGACTATAAGAGTTACTGTTTATTGAGGAGCAGGTACTTTTATCCAAGGTGCAGGTCCGGGGTTAAGGCGCCTGTGTAGTCACCCCGATGTGCTGTTAGTGAAGTGCGTTTATAGTTTGGCCCTAGCACCGGTGTGGACGTGCAGATTGCGCGTCTCTGAGCGCAGCCTCAACAATTTGGATGTGCGCAACACACGACAAATCACCTTATGAACTGGGCGCGATCAGTGTGCGAAATACCCCTGATTGACACTTGAGACCCCCTGAAAGCCTCAACTGCTCTGGAAAAATCGATAGACGGGCAGAAGAAGAATGTCATCAATTGGCGACAAGGATTTGTGGTGTCGTAGTATCTTCAAATAATGACAGTGATAATAGTTAAAGGGCCCCTATTAAACCACCAGGTGTGAATGTGATTAGCCATTACAAGCCGTTTGAAAGTCTGAATTTTCCTGTGCCTTAGTGACATCACAAGTGGAACACGATTGAAGAAAACGATGTTTACTGCAAATGATAAACATCAGCATACACCGTCTTCTCACATTCTTCTTCTGCCCGTCTTAACAAAGATCACTCTCTTCATTACTGTCTGCACTGCCTCCTAGTAGCATTACAAAATAACACAGATCACTCTCTTCATTACTGTCTGCAGTGCCTCCTAGTAGCATTACAAAATAACACAGATCACTCTCTTCATCACTGTCTGCAGTGCATCCTAACACAGATCACTCTCTTCATCATTGTCTGCAGTGCTTCCTAGCACAGATCACTCTCTTCATCACTGTCTGCAGTGCATCCTAACACAGATCACTCTCTTCATCACTGTCTGCAGTGCATCCTAATACAGATCACTCTCTTCATCGCTGTCTGCAGTGCATCCTAACACAGATCACTCTCATCACTGTCTGCAGTGCATCCTAACACAGATCACTCTTTTCATCACTGTCTGCAGTGCCTCCTAGTAGCATTACAAAATAACACAGATCACTCTCTTCATCACTGTCTGCAGTGCCTCCTAGTAGCATTACAAAATAACACAGATCACTCTCTTCATCACTGTCTGCAGTGCATCCTAACACAGATCACTCTCTTTATCACTGTCTGCAGTGCCTCCTAGTAGCATTACAAAATAACACAGATCACTCTCTTCATCACTGTCTGCAGTGCCTCCTAGTAGCATTACAAAATAACACAGATCACTCTCTTCATCACTGTCTGCAGTGCATCCTAACACAGATCACTCTCTTCATCACTGTCTGCAGTGCCTCCTAGTTGCATTACAAAATAACACAGATCACTCTCTTCATCACTGTCTGCAGTGCCTCCTAGTAGCATTACAAAATAACACAGATCACTCTCTTCATCACTGTCTGCAGTGCATCCTAACACAGATCACTCTTCATCATTGTCTGCAGTGCTTCCTAGCACAGATCACTCTCTTCATCACTGTCTGCAGTGCATCCTAACACAGATCACTCTCTTCATCACTGTCTGCAGTGCATCCTAACACAGATCACTCTCTTCATCGCTGTCTGCAGTGCATCCTAACACAGATCACTCTCTTCATCACTGTCTGCAGTGCATCCTAACACAGATCACTCTCTTCATCACTGTCTGCAGTGCCTCATAGTAGCATTACAAAATAACACAGATCACTCTCTTCATCACTGTCTGTAGTGCCTCCTAGTAGCATTACAAAATAACACAGATCACTCTCTTCATCACTGTCTGCAGTGCCTCCTAGTAGCATTACAAAATAACACAGATCACTCTCTTCATCACTGTCTGCAGTGCCTCCTAGTAGCATTACAAAATAACACAGATCACTCTCTTCATCACTGTCTGCAGTGCCTCCTAGTAGCATTACAAAATAACACAGATCACTCTCTTCATCACTGTCTGCAGTGCCTCCTAGTAGCATTACAAAATAACACAGATCACTCTCTTCATCACTGTCTGCAGTGCATCCTAACACAGATCACTCTCTTCATCACTGTCTGCACTGCCTCCTAGTAGCATTACAAAATAACACAGATCACTCTCTTCATCACTGTCTGCAGTGCCTCCTAGTAGCATTACAAAATAACACAGATCACTCTCTTCATCACTGTCTGCAGTGCATCCTAACACAGATCACTCTCTTCATCACTGTCTGCAGTGCATCCTAACACAGATCACTCTCTTCATCACTGTCTGCAGTGCATCCTAACACAGATCACTCTCTTCATCGCTGTCTGCAGTGCATGCTAACACAGATCACTCTCATCACTGTCTGCAGTGCATCCTAACACAGATCACTCTCTTCATCACTGTCTGCAGTGCCTCCTAGTAGCATTACAAAATAACACAGATCACTCTCTTCATCACTGTCTGCAGTGCCTCCTAGTAGCATTACAAAATAACACAGATCACTCTCTTCATCACTGTCTGCAGTGCATCCTAACACAGATCACTCTCTTCATCACTGTCTGCAGTGCCTCCTAGTAGCATTACAAAATAACACAGATCACTCTCTTCATCACTGTCTGCAGTGCCTCCTAGTAGCATTACAAAATAACACAGATCACTCTCTTCATCACTGTCTGCAGTGCATCCTAACACAGATCACTCTCTTCATCACTGTCTGCAGTGCCTCCTAGTTGCATTACAAAATAACACAGATCACTCTCTTCATCACTGTCTGCAGTGCCTCCTAGTAGCATTACAAAATAACACAGATCACTCTCTTCATCACTGTCTGCAGTGCATCCTAACACAGATCACTCTTCATCATTGTCTGCAGTGCTTCCTAGCACAGATCACTCTCTTCATCACTGTCTGCAGTGCATCCTAACACAGATCACTCTCTTCATCACTGTCTGCAGTGCATCCTAACACAGATCACTCTCTTCATCGCTGTCTGCAGTGCATCCTAACACAGATCACTCTCTTCATCACTGTCTGCAGTGCATCCTAACACAGATCACTCTCTTCATCACTGTCTGCAGTGCCTCATAGTAGCATTACAAAATAACACAGATCACTCTCTTCATCACTGTCTGTAGTGCCTCCTAGTAGCATTACAAAATAACACAGATCACTCTCTTCATCACTGTCTGCAGTGCCTCCTAGTAGCATTACAAAATAACACAGATCACTCTCTTCATCACTGTCTGCAGTGCCTCCTAGTAGCATTACAAAATAACACAGATCACTCTCTTCATCACTGTCTGCAGTGCCTCCTAGTAGCATTACAAAATAACACAGATCACTCTCTTCATCACTGTCTGCAGTGCATCCTAACACAGATCACTCTCTTCATCACTGTCTGCAGTGCCTCCTAGTAGCATTACAAAATAACACAGATCACTCTCTTCATCACTGTCTGCAGTGCCTCCTAGTAGCATTACAAAATAACACAGATCACTCTCTTCATCACTGTCTGCAGTGCATCCTAACACAGATCACTCTCTTCATCACTGTCTGCAGTGCATCCTAACACAGATCACTCTCTTCATCACTGTCTGCAGTGCATCCTAACACAGATCACTCTCTTCATCGCTGTCTGCAGTGCATCCTAACACAGATCACTCTCATCACTGTCTGCAGTGCATCCTAACACAGATCACTCTCTTCATCACTGTCTGCAGTGCCTCCTAGTAGCATTACAAAATAACACAGATCACTCTCTTCATCACTGTCTGCAGTGCCTCCTAGTAGCATTACAAAATAACACAGATCACTCTCTTCATCACTGTCTGCAGTGCATCCTAACACAGATCACTCTCTTCATCACTGTCTGCAGTGCCTCCTAGTAGCATTACAAAATAACACAGATCACTCTCTTCATCACTGTCTGCAGTGCCTCCTAGTAGCATTACAAAATAACACAGATCACTCTCTTCATCACTGTCTGCAGTGCATCCTAACACAGATCACTCTCTTCATCACTGTCTGCAGTGCCTCCTAGTTGCATTACAAAATAACACAGATCACTCTCTTCATCACTGTCTGCAGTGCCTCCTAGTAGCATTACAAAATAACACAGATCACTCTCTTCATCACTGTCTGCAGTGCATCCTAACACAGATCACTCTTCATCATTGTCTGCAGTGCTTCCTAGCACAGATCACTCTCTTCATCACTGTCTGCAGTGCATCCTAACACAGATCACTCTCTTCATCACTGTCTGCAGTGCATCCTAACACAGATCACTCTCTTCATCGCTGTCTGCAGTGCATCCTAACACAGATCACTCTCTTCATCACTGTCTGCAGTGCATCCTAACACAGATCACTCTCTTCATCACTGTCTGCAGTGCCTCATAGTAGCATTACAAAATAACACAGATCACTCTCTTCATCACTGTCTGTAGTGCCTCCTAGTAGCATTACAAAATAACACAGATCACTCTCTTCATCACTGTCTGCAGTGCCTCCTAGTAGCATTACAAAATAACACAGATCACTCTCTTCATCACTGTCTGCAGTGCCTCCTAGTAGCATTACAAAATAACACAGATCACTCTCTTCATCACTGTCTGCAGTGCCTCCTAGTAGCATTACAAAATAACACAGATCACTCTCTTCATCACTGTCTGCAGTGCCTCCTAGTAGCATTACAAAATAACACAGATCACTCTCTTCATCACTGTCTGCAGTGCATCCTAACACAGATCACTCTCTTCATCACTGTCTGCAGTGCCTCCTAGTAGCATTACAAAATAACACAGATCACTCTCTTCATCACTGTCTGCAGTGCCTCCTAGTAGCATTACAAAATAACACAGATCACTCTCTTCATCACTGTCTGCAGTGCATCCTAACACAGATCACTCTTCATTATTGTCTGCAGTGCTTCCTAGCACAGATCACTCTCTTCATCACTGTCTGCAGTGCATCCTAACACAGATCACTCTCTTCATCACTGTCTGCAGTGCATCCTAACACAGATCACTCTCTTCATCGCTGTCTGCAGTGCATCCTAACACAGATCACTCTCTTCATCACTGTCTGCAGTGCATCCTAACACAGATCACTCTCTTCATCACTGTCTGCAGTGCCTCCTAGTAGCATTACAAAATAACACAGATCACTCTCTTCATCACTGTCTGTAGTGCCTCCTAGTAGCATTACAAAATAACACAGATCACTCTCTTCATCACTGTCTGCAGTGCCTCCTAGTAGCATTACAAAATAACACAGATCACTCTCTTCATCACTGTCTGCAGTGCCTCCTAGTAGCATTACAAAATAACACAGATCACTCTCTTCATCACTGTCTGCAGTGCCTCCTAGTAGCATTACAAAATAACACAGATCACTCTCTTCATCACTGTCTGCAGTGCCTCCTAGTAGCATTACAAAATAACACAGATCACTCTCTTCATCACTGTCTGCAGTGCCTCCTAGTAGCATTACAAAATAACACAGATCACTCTCTTCATCACTGTCTGCAGTGCCTCCTAGTAGCATTACAAAATAACACAGATCACTCTCTTCATTACTGTCTGCAGTGCCTCCTAGTAGCATTACAAAATAACACAGATCACTCTCTTCATCACTGTCTGCAGTGCCTCCTAGTAGCATTACAAAATAAGCCAACATCTCAGAACACGACGTCGGTAAACCCTGCACTGCGGACTGTGGCTGTGGAGCTTTTTCATTTTCGAGATAATTACTTCAGTCGTTCGTTGCACACATGTCAAAAAGAAAACAAAGTTCATTATTAAATCATTTTGGATTGTAAAAAGCAAAACAACAGTAACTAGGGGCATGCCCGTAGCCACCTATGAGGTCACCAAGGTCCGGACCTCTGCCATTTTTATAAAATGGATATAAAATGTATACAAAATATGTGGTTGAGAACTTCTCCGAGATGAGTTCATGCTTAATTCAGTTTAGACTTGTTACTTTGTGTCTGGTGTTTCTGACATTTGGTGGCAAGCTGCAGCCGAAACTCTTTTGAAAAGAACGCCGCTGCCGATTCCTGGTGGGGAAATGTAACGATATTCGAAAAAACGATATCACTGGCAATATTCACCCTGTTGGATATTAACCTTGTTTTGATCTAGCTTGTGGAATTGTGACCCATTTATGCCCAGAGATACTGTTCTCAAAATGTGAATTGATGCTAGACCATATATTCTGTCTCTCTGGTATTTCTGTTCTATTTACAGAGCGGCTGTGTGTGAAAACCATGGAATGTTTTGATTTACGACATAGTGATTGCAAATAATGCGTGATTGATAATAGTTGTGTGCTGCTTGCCAGAACACATTTTTGGGCACCGACATCGGTTCCCTTGTGTTGTCAGAATGTTCTTATTGTGGATTACAACTTCTGTTACTAAATGGATATGGCTTGATGTGAATAGTCACCTGCAGAAGTACATTACATTACAAAATAAATCCCAACACAGACAAAACACACACACACACACACCACAAACAGAGCTATCTGTGTGTCAACACACACTACCCCCAGCCCCGGCACAATCCCGTTCAGATCAATCTGATGAGACATAAACATCATTGCTTGTTTTGTTTGATCAACCCATGAATTAGGAGGTCAATGTTTGCCCAGTTGAGGGTTGAGATATGAAGGGTTTGTGTGTGTGTGTGTGTGTGTGTGTGTGTGTGTGTGTGTGTGTGTGTGTGTGTGTGTGTGTGTGTGTGTGTGTGTGTGTGTGTGTGTGTGTGTGTGTGTGTGTGTGTGTGTTCGCGTGCGTGCCTGCGTGTGTGTCCATGAAGAGAAACTTCAGGCCCTCTACAGTTTGGGTTCACCCATCCACCCTCTCAGTCCAGAGGCGTTTGTTCCTCTGCTTGGCTCAGTAGGCTCTGGCTGCTTTCCACATCTCCTTCGAAGTGTTATGTTATCCTGCAACCACATGAGACCCAGCGATCCCTCTCACACTCGCTCTCGCTGTTTTACAAACTTCACTCTTTTGCAGTGGCATCCCATGTGAAGAAATCAATTGCTTGTCTGTCTTTAAAAACCAAGCAACGAAAGAACTGTATGTGTGTGTGTGTGTGTGTGTGTGTGTGTGTGTGTGTGTGTGTGTGTGTGTGTGTTGAATCACATTCAAAGATTGCTAAACATTTATTCAAATACAGTGTTCACAATTTCGCAACACCAGCCACAAAATGACATTGTGAATCCTTACTGAGAGCAGCGGCACGCGTTCTAAGAGTCTACTGATGGGGGCTCTCCAGTTCATTTGATTGGGATTGTTTCTTCACAAGGCTGTCATTGCTGGTTTGTATACTCTTAATACAATTCAATGCTTGTTTTGTATTCACACAGGAATAGAACTAGATGTTTTAAAGTAATTTCAGCTTGAACCAAAAAAGATGAAAAACACAGTCAGAGACATCAGCTTTCTCTTTCCTGTACACACACACACACACACACACATGCAAACAGTGTCACGCATGCACACACACGCACCTAGCTAGCTACAGTAAAACAAAAAACGAATTCCCAATTTAAAATAACCCAAATCACACTTTTATACAACCATATATAATGATGTGACATCTTATTTAGTATGTTATATATAGGATATCGTTTTTTAAATATTTTTATGGTAATATATGCAGTTTAGGAGGTTGTGCTGACTTGTTATCAAACTCCATTGTGTAACTCATATTTTTATCATGCCGGCCCAGGCGTCTGTCCTCTGTCCTCTCTCCTCCCTCCTCTTTCCTCCCTCCTCCCTCCTCCCTCCTCCCTCCTCTCTCGTCTCTCGTCTCTCCTCCCTCCTCTCTCCTCTCCTCCCTCTACCCTCCTCCCTCTACCCTCCTCCCTCCTCCCTCCTCCATCCTCTCTCCTCCCTCCTCCCGCCTCCCTCTACCCTCCTCCCTCCTCCCTCCTCCCTCCTCTCCTACCATGGCAGCCCTGCAAGTGCTGAGGCAAAAAAAGAAGAAAAGACTTGGTGACAAGAGTTTAGTTGGAGGGCTCGCCCTCTGGGGTGTCACCAAGGACAACTGGCTGCATGCTTCACCTGCCAATAATGTTAACAAGAACCCAAGGCCCCCACACTGAGGGCCTGGTTCTGTGCACTGTGAGGGCTTCATAAGAGCTCTGGAGCTCTGCTGTGCTCCACCACCTGCATCATGCAGAACAAAGGACATGTGAAGTCCGCTCACAGTCATTTCTTTGAAAGACCATTTCAATCAAATAAGGGAATATTATTATACCCGTTTTTTGCATTTCTTTTCAAGTTAATTGACCTATGTTGTGTTATAGAAAGGAAAATAATACAGAGGAAATGTGTGGAAATAGGATTTCCACGGCAAATATTGCTTGGTTCCCATTTAGCCTCAGTCTAGCCCAGCCTCAGACATTTAATTGTTTAACAATCCTTCTGGTAAGGTCCGATCAATTTGATCAATAGACAACAACGTGAGGTTTTGATGCTCTCTATAGCATTTCTGTCTTGAGTATTGTTATCCAGGAACAGTGTTCTGGATGGGAAACAACCGTTTGAACGGAGCGTTGGTGAACCGGTGGAACCACGGCGCATTAGTGGTATAATATCACGGGGCTGGAGCAATTTAAACACATTCTGCTTCTCCTTCAGCCCTGTTCCGGCGCGCAGAATTAAGAGACGCTGGGATCATTTGCCCTCGTCCGATGGGAGAGCTCTGGTGTCCTGTGGGATGGATTCTAACATTTGAATACAAGGTAAACAAGGGCTCCGGTCACCTGACTCATGCAACACATTTACCATTCCTCTGCTTTAATTCACCATACCACTAACCTCACTTCGCCTCCAAAATAAGAGCTAATTAGAGTGTTACTAGTACAATGTGCGGCACTAGGCCACAGGCTCGTTTTCAGGGCCAATTTAACCCACAGCGCTTAAGAAACTTGGAGTATATACATATAAACTACAAGTATAAATACATTTACTCATATCTATGTATCTATTTCCTGTGTATTCTCAAATATGCATCTACTCCTGTGTACTCTCAAATATGTATCTACCGTGCACTATATTAATTTGGTATCTATACTATATATTTAGTGTGTACTCTCATATGTATCTACTACATACCCTTATTATGTATCTACTGTATAGTATTCATATAAGGTATACATACAAATATTATCTCCAGCCCTTGATAACTCAAGGTGGAGTATAGGAGTAGAAAAGCATCAGGGGTGCATCAACGTGCCTACAAGCTGAAGGCCTAAACAGGAACAATACTAGTGTTTGGGGTGAGGTGAAGCCGGAACTATATTTCAGAAAGCACTGACTCAATAAAATCCCAACTACAGACTCAATGAACACGATAGTACTCTTTGAAACTGTAATGAACTACAGTGTTTTGGATCTGTGAATAGTTATTCGGGTAAATCTTTAATTTGAATGATGATTGATTTGGAGTGTTCACATCCCAGAGACAAACCAGTGAGTAATAAAATATAATAAAAAATATTAGGAAAACAAAATTGGTAATCAGTATTCCCTGCTCATCGATAACACAATATGCAAATTACTTTGAAAGGGTTTAAAGGGTTTATGGCTGCAAATAAAAATAGATTACACCCAGAGCAGACCCCCACATCCTAAATCATAAACCACATCACATAAAAGCAGTCCACAGCACACACCGGACAGTTATTGTTCCAACACATGTACAGTATCTGATGTAATGCTCCATTAAAAAAACATGGCGTGGCGATTATCTCCACAATGGCATAAGTAATAGTCCATAACACCGGTGATATAAAAATATTAGTGTGGGAAGGAGGTCCTCAGAAGCCATAAGAGAAGCAGTTATAGGACTCTTGGTGGAGCAGTCAGAAGAACATCTTGCATTGCCCACAAGGGCACATTTTCACCATTTTTATGCATGTACAAATCTGTATACATGTACCACATGTGATCTTGGTATCCTCCATACGAAAATAAACAAAACAAGGAAACTAGCGAGAAAATTAGGCCAAATCCATATGAACATCAGTCAAGCCAGATAGCCTGCATGCCAACGCCGTAATTACAAATTATTTCTCTAATTAATTTTGGACTTCGTCTTCCATTAGCCGAGTGGTTATGCGGGTAACTGCTAATTGCAAATGTTATTTGGCTAATAATGTTTATGTCTGCGTCTTGTGTTGGCTGAACTCTCGCACTGCAGAGCCCGGATGGCGGCTCCCTCCTCCACATCTCCTCCCGGTCCCCAGGAGCTGTTTGCTTATTGTAATTGAAGAAGGGCAGAGAGGTTTCTTTCAGCTCCTGTCCCTGTGTGTGCCTAATGCACCATGACACGCGGTGTCTCCGAGAGGAGAACTGCGAGTGGTAACCCGCGGTGCTGCCACAGCACCCCTTGTTAGAAAAAGTATGCCGGTGACTTCCTCCCCCACAATGATACCTCTCTCTCTCTCTCTCTCTCTCTCTCTCTGTCTCTCTCTCTCTCTCTCTCTCCCTCTCTCCCTCTCTCTCTCTCTCTATTCTATAGATCACTGTCCTGCTCCACCTGAAGCCACCCTACTTTAGGAGGTACTAGATCCAGGGAGTTGCACTGGAACCCGCACGTCACTAACTCCTGTCGCCGTGGTAATAAAGTAAAATAAGTGTGCGCAAGTGATTCTTGCTTTTGTTGTGTTCAGTGTTGCGATGTATTTATAGGACAAATCAAAAAAGATGCATATGCCGTGTTGAAGTTGATGACTGATTCTAATGTACGTTGGCCTTCATTCTGTAATGGCGTACAGCGTATTTATCCATGAACACCGCATTCTGAATCTAATTTTCCGCCCGTGCGACTCCTGTCTAGCTTCATCACTTATCAGCCTATCACATCACAGCCAGTATTAATGGTAGTCATAGTCATTAGTATTCCCCATTAACACAGTCAGACTTTTTGACTGGATCGCAAACATGATATTCCATGGTGCAATTTAAATGAGTGATTATCATTGGAGACCAAACTGCGTAACACAACCAGGGCTAGGGCTAGGGTAACCAGGGCTAACCAGGGCTAGGGTTGGAGAAAGCAAACGAGTCGTACTTCACTGATATATTGCCTTTAGAACATTGCATAACCACATCTTATGTTGAGGTTTCCCAAAATATTGAGGATTCAAAATGTTTTTAAATCATTTTCTAAATCATATTCTAAGGCTTTAAAGATCAAAAATATCTTTGTTGGCTTAATGTTTCATTGACTATTGTACACGAACAGACTCTGTAAAGTGTGGAAAATTCTGTGCAAAAAACCCATTCTGAATGAAACTTGTGAGCCATGTCAATTTAATTGGAAGAATTTTGCGATTCCCAGAATAGCATGACAGGACAATTTCAAGAACCTTGAAGTGACAACAACCAAGAAAAAACAGAATAACGACCACGGCTAAGATTAGCAAATGCTGGCACAATGGGAATGTTTGCCTTTGTTAGGATGATTATTCTCTCCATTCTACTTCCACTGAGACAGTTGGTAACGTCTTCTAAGTGACACATGTATTAAGTACACTTCTCTTCATCCAAACTCCACTTTTAAGAAGGGACATGACTTCTCTGCATCCGGGCCATTCAACAAAAAACAAATGTTAAATCCCATTTCTAATCTTCTGCTTAATCATTTCCTTTTCATGGGCTCCAGGCAGCTCTCTAGAAGATTCTAGTCATGGTGCGCACCATTTGAAATGTTTAGTCTAAAATAAAATCCCCTTCCAGCTGTTCTCCATCCAGCGGTGCCCAGGCTACTTAACCTCTTTAGTGTTCTCCTCAGCTCCTTCCACAGCCCCGTGCTCCTGGGTGGGGGGGGGGGGGGGGGGGGGGGTGGGAGGAGGAGAGATGATTTCACCCCTAGTCCACCCGAGTCAGATTTGCATTAATGAGCCCAGCAGCGCAAGGCCTGAGGGGTGGCTTTTGGCCCAATCACCAGCTGCTGCTGCTGCTGCTGCAAAAAGAAAGAAGCTGCAAGCCTTCACTGACACTAGCGTTCAGGGCGTCAGAGCGCACGCAGGAAGACGCAGGAAGACGCAGGGCGCTGGAGGACGTCTGAAGGAGTCGGCCGTGTCACCCCATCCACCTTTTATGTGTGGTCCAGAATGTGAAGGGCAATGTAAATTGACTACATTGTTACTCTATGCCATTAAGTTGATTTTAAAAGGTTAAACGATCCAACTATTGTTATTGTAAAGGATTATTTGCAGTACATTCATTTCCAATGACAAAGCACTACTATGTGACAATAACTCTAATCTATAAAAGCTCCCGCCAAAAATATATAAAAATAAAAACTGAAAGAAATAACTTACTATATCATCTCTGAGTATTGTTCCATTGCATGAAGGTTACTTGTTTAATTTAATCTTCACTTCAAGTACTTAAAAGGTCATGCTATTTAAGCATGTAGAGACATGACTCATGGGTAAACCAAATGAAGTTCAACTCTACCTAAAACACCAACAATGTTCTAGAATAGGGGGTATGTTGTTGTTTGGTTTTGTTATTGTACACCCCCCACTCCTCTCCCCCCCACCAACATCGTCTACACAGCCTTCAAAATGAATCCATGTTGTCAGAAGCCATGATCTTCAAATGCAGGGGGGGTGACAGTTGTCCTGGGGGGGGGGGGGGGGGGGGGGGGCGGCAAGTATCATCTTCATCACAGGATTCAGACAAGCAGGAGGAGAGGGAGGCGAGTTGGTGGAGGAGGAGGAGGAGGAGGAGGTGAAGAGGTGGAGGAGAAAGTGGTGGGGAAGGAAAAGAAGGAGGAGGAGAAGGAGTAGGTAGAGAAGAAGAAGGTGGTAGGGTTTGTGCGTCACCTCTTTAATTGTAATGTAGTGGAAGCAATCAGTCCTCGTTAGGAACCGTAAATGTGTATGTTTGGTCCTCCCCCGGTAGCTAGGTTACGGGGCCCCATACACAGCCCCACCGCCGTAGGAGAGGTCTGTTTGTGTTAGGACAAGCTGCTCCTAGCCACGCTAGGCCGCTGTATGTATGCATGAGCCACAGGGAGATCCCACCGAGGGCTTCTGGGCCCAGACAGCTCAGCAGCAGCAGTGTTTCCCACGTCGAGCGAAGGCGGAAGCTCTCTCGTACTTCATGCGCACAATATGAAGCAGCCGTGGGTTGCCTTTTGGTGATGGCTTCACAGTAGTGAGTTTGGGCGCCGTAGTTAGTTTGCAATAGCTTCTGAAGCCCAATCTCTTATTTCTTAAATTCTTTGGTGTGTGCATGAAGTTATTCTTTACACAGTGTTTAGCAGCAGGTCCTTACTTCTCTCAACACGCACTCCCATTCTGAAAGCTCCCAGCGATCAATCCACCCTCATGTTATTATTACAAAGTTATTTCCCACTATGAAGGTTTATTCAGAGCTCCAGGGACCGAAGAGTGAAATCCTAATGGATACTCGCAGGAAGCTGCCACACACGGTGATTAATTATACCGCCAAGCTGGGAAAGCTTATCCTCTCTCTCGCTCTCTGATTAGAACAAAAGCCTCCAAATGTGGAGTAACAACACTACTTCCAGAGTAGTAGAAACGGCTTTCTTTTTTGATGCAGGAACAATGGGCTGACGTTTCCGAGTGTTGCCACTAGTGCTGCTGCTTCCGCGGGCGGAGGTGACATTTATCTGATGCCTGCAGTGCTGCGTTAGAACTGCACCCTCTCCCTCCTGCATGGACTGGACCTCTGGCCTGGGGATCTGGTCTGATCGTAGGGGTCCTCGACCATGGGGAGTGGGCGGCGGCGGGGGGGGGGGGGGTGCGGTAAAGGTTAGGAGGGTTGCTGACAATGGGCACCGCCCAACGTCGTTGCTGCCTTATTGGCCGATGGCCGTGATCTGATATTGTGCTTTAGCAGTGAAAGCTTTGTTGTTAAAAGGGGGGGGGGGGGGGGGGGGGGGGGGATTTATAGTGAACCCTCAATAATGGCATACGGTGTACACTCTCAAACTTGTCGCGTTGCCTTTGAACAACCTCACTCTGAGGCCAGTTCTCCAGGGCTTCTAAAGGCCTTCCCTGCTGTCATTCAAAGTCAGTGAGCATTTAGCGGGAACCGGCGAGGCGGACGCGCTGGGGTACAGAGGCACGCTAGAGCCCCGGCGGACCAGAAACATCTGTGCACGGGATTAATGAATCAATTAGAACGGCACACATGTGCCGGGCCTGCAAGGGTGCAGGCTGGGTGAGATGTGTTGTGGGTGGGGGGATGGGTGAGAGAGAGAGAGCGAGCGAGCGAGCGAGCGAGCAAGAGAGCGAGCGAGAGCGAGAGAGAGAGTCAACATGAATGTGCCAAAGGGTTTGGGCTGCCATCATGGTCTACAGTTATTTGTGCCACCCTCACACATGAGTCACACAAACAACATGCAATGCACTGCCATGAGGTACAGTATGTGTACAATATAAGTAATTCAAATGAGTAAGTAGGTTGGTTGGAAGATTAAAGACCAAATAATTCATTTTTACCTTGTGTCTCACTATTTACATCATGCACCAATTCAAAAACTGATAATTTTTCTGTGATTGCACTTGCATGCAGACAGGCCATTCCAGAGCTCTCACCATGGGGTCCGATCTACCTGAAAGCAGAATAGTATATCGCTTCCATGTTACAACCCACCACAATACCCTGTTTCACCAGGAAACATTGAATTTAGGGTAAAGTAAGCAGTTTAACTTTGAAAAATACATACCTATTCTCTGGGTATACTTAAGTAGACTTAAGGGAAATTCCTTTCCAATTGCAGGATGTATACTATTAAAGAAATACCAAATGAAATTGTATTCAGGGAAAAACTAAACAAATGCAACTTGCATGCAGTGACTACATAGGCATAGTATATGCCTGCGGGTGTGCACCTACATACCAGATACACACACACGCGTGTGTTTGCGCATGTCAGCAGCAGGACAGGTAGTGCTCAGTGAGGATGCGTGTGATTCATCATGCACCGGGCGGCTGTCAGCAGCCATTTCCATCATTAGAGGAGGTGAGGCCACCTCCGCCGTGCTTAACACGGTGGCCATCCACTCTTAATTGGCTGGAGCATGTCTCATACGCCCCCAGAGGAGATGCTGCTTACCGGGCCAGACAAACTGCTGCACATCCCCCCAGAGCTCCCCCGGCCCCGGCTGCTGGGCACACAGGGCATCCCTAGCTCAATCAGAACCACATAGCATAGCAAGAGCCCGCCTCCACCCCCCTCCACCTTAATCACACACACACACACACACACACACAGAAATAAATACACAGACACACACACACACACACACACACACACACACACATACTACACACACAGATAGATGCACACAAACACAGACACATGCACATACACACACACATAAATAAACACACACACACACATGCACACACACACACAAATAAACACAGACACATGCGCACACACACACACACACACATACATGCACACAAAAATAAACACAAACACACACACACATGCACATAGAGAAACACACATACACAAAGAAAAAACACAAACACACACAAACACATATACACACACATAAAAAAAACATAACTGCTTGAGGCATATGTTAGTGTGTCCCACATTGTACTTTACAGGATTAAGGTAAGGTGAAAAAGAAAAGCATGCGGGGTAAGAGGTAGCAGTCTGTTTTGTTGGTCATGTCCTGCTGATACCCAGGGCAGACAGAAACACACCATGAACCGACCAAACTGTGAAACTATGAACTATGAACTAGCCTCGTCAAAGGTTCTCGCAAATGTTTACTTATTAAATCACAGCTCATGATAGAAATGCAATCCCATGCTACACAATAAGAGACTTCCATGTAAACTGCCCTGTGGTGTGGAGTGCGTGAGTTGATACTAGTTACTCCTCCTCGTCGTCTTCAGCACAACTCTAATCCATCATTGGAAGCCTTGAAATGACAGCTCTGTCAAAGCGTGCAGTTTAGACAGGTCATTCCCCCGGCGCACCCCTGGACTCCATTTTTATGATTTTCTTCCATTACTGAATGCTCTTCACAACTGTCAAAGTAAGTTTCTGTTTATATGGGCAGGGCTTTCCTTTTAGAACGTCTTGGAATAATGTAAACTCAAAAACAACCGTTTCCAGGAAATAATACTAATATTAATGACTGTACTATAATGCAAATTAACTATCTATAATAATAATAGTACAAATAATAATACATATAATAGTAATAATACAAAAATGAAAATAATACATTGTTATTATTATTGTCGCTTTTGTGTGACTGATTCAAAATATCTATCTGGAAATTACCTAGAAAAGTTAAACCTCATTAAAATAAAACTAGTAAATAGTGAGACTCCCTATATGTTTTCGTAGGTTCCGCAAAAAATCTGCAAGCATTTCAAAAATCAAATTTTTCCACAGCCAGCAATACCACGTCAGGAAATATTTTGTCAACCAGCTCTTGTAAATACCACCGCCTTGCCCGGATCGGAATTCGGATTGAATGAAATTCAGGTTATTCAAACCATCTTTTACCTCGGCAGGATTTAGATCACTCAGCGGTTTTCCACAAAGAACTGTCCGGTGAAATTAAAATGGATGACGCTCCGCTGTCATGCAAAGTTCCATGCAGACCTACATTTTAGTTGCTGCGGTTCCCTGTGCTTCGGGCAAAATAACAACTTGCTTTTTTTAAATCCTTTTTTTTTTTTACCAGAGCTGATGGCTTTTTTCCTTCCTCTTTTTGCCGAGACACAAGGGAGGGGAGAAAAAAAACATTACTTCCATCCCAGTGCCCATTTGTTGCCCTTCCAGTGATGTGTGACCCTGTTTTCTATGATTTCATTTGTTCACTTTCATCACTCCTCTGCATGTGGATTTACAGAAAATGGCTGAGCGGAGAAGTTAGACATCTATTTGAAATGGCACATGGAGACCTCAGTCACCACCTCTAAAGGTCTCATCTGGAGACAAGGGGAAACCAGGAGAAAAAGGGACATTCAGTAAACTGTAACTTTGACATTCAGGGGAAAATTAAAGTCCAGTTTCATTTGTAATTAACTAATATGTCCTTTCAGTTTCAATAATGTTTTCAATGAAAATACACCATTTTAATATCTTCATATTTTAGTCAACTTCGAACTCTATGAACTACTACATAGTGAGCGAGTTTCCTTTGCAGGGCTGTGATGTTTGTCCTCCTCCACTATGGAACGAGGAAGGCTAGGTCAGTTGACCTGCCTCTGTAATCCTCACTACTATTAGCGTAGTAGGGCATGATCAGCACCTTAAGTAGCCTTACCTCACAGGCCCTCTCTGTGCCCTTCACACTGCATGGGGTCCCTTGGAAACAAGGTGCAATCTCAGCTCACGTCCCTGGCTGCTTGGCCTGCAATTAATATTTGGCACATCACCAAAGGAACATTAGTGGATGGGAAAGGTAAAAGTGAAACAGGAAAGGGAAGGGCAAGGGGGAGTATTAATTGGCTGCCGTAGTAATCAGTGCTTGCATGTGATTAAAAATAATGGCTGTAATGCTACTGTAAGGCTGGCTTTTACATTTAAATAAGACAAACTCAGTGCTCATGTTATCATGTCTGGAAAAAACCAAAGCATTAATCTATTGCTTTATTTAGTTTAGCTATGCTAATTAAATTAACATCAGAGTTAAGATGGAGTAGATGCGTGTGGAGCTTTAATTTACATAGAACCTGTCCTTTTGTATTACAAGATCACGTATTTTACAATTAGGATGGAATTCATTAACATATAGCATATTCTATTTGAGTGAATTCAAATAGCAAAAGCAATACACAATATATACTTTATATATCTTTCATATTCTACATTTCATTCTATCATATAATACACACAAATACATACATAGAACAGCATTCACTTAATTCACAGAAAACATTAAGAAACTTGAGTTGTGTTTTATTTAAATTTTTAAAGGCTACAATTTAGTCAGTATACTAAAGGACCATTAAATATATTCATCATGGCTTGGCTGTTCAGTTGTAACTGCAACACAAAATAACCAATGAATATGCCAGCTCCGGACGTGGAGTGCTAGGCTAGCGTGCGGTTGAAGGCCTTAGCATATAGTTAGCCAGTCTCCGGGGAGGAGGACTACACAGACAATGCACTCAGACGGATGAACAATTGATGCAGAACAAGTGTCGCGATCACAGCTAGCAACGGTTATCACAAACATTGGCTAGGGAGCCCTTGCCATATGCCACTGGGTAAACAAGCCAAGAGGAGCATAATCATTTACATGGTGTCTGCGCTGGCCATGGCAACACATTAAGGGCCCGACCATCAGAGTGGGTATATATTTACCAACACTTAAGATAGCGTGGATGCAGGCCCCACTTGAAGCTGTTGTGCGATTTAAAAACAAAAAGCAGGAGAAGACAGAGGAGAGTCTCAGGGAATAGAGTAGAGAAGTGAGGATGAACTAAATGGTACATGCTATAAAGACCTTAGATTCGTTCAATTCTTGAGGTTAACAAGGTGTAGCAAAGGTCCAAGCTACACGCCACCTAGGTGGCTTCCATACTCCACCTAGGTGACTTTCCTCGGGCTCCTCCAAACGAATGGACACAGGGTGGTGATGTTGAACCGGTTTATTGTAAAGGTTGCCTAGAATGAGGCATGCAGCTGGTTCTCCATGCTGCCATGTAGGAGACCTCTTCCTGAGTGTGTGTGGTGATGGCTGGTTTAACCTGTGCACACTGATTGCTCAATGTGCAACAGGTGTGCAGCCTCACCCAGCTCCAGACTCCAATCAGTCTGACTCGGGCCAGGTGAGGCTGCTTAAACCAGCCACCATCCACACACACTCCCACACAAGGAAAGGAAGGAGATTGAAAAAATGATCCCAGCAGGTAATTACCTAAATAACATGCTTAGTCTTCTGAGTCCATCTCAAAGCCAAGCTCTCCAACAGCCTCTCTGGGCTAGGGAGAGTTCGGACCGCATCTCCCCAGACTCGTCATCCCATCATTCACTCAATGACCAGAGAGAGAAAAACAAACATTACTATTTTACCAAGCGAGCACAACGGTTGTCCTATTTCTATCAAAGAGAAAGAAAAGAGACAAATCCCATCCCAGCCCGTCTCGCCACTGGACACCGTGGGGCAGAGGGCTGCTGTCGCTGATGCGGAGGGACACGCCGACCCCCCCCACACACCCCAACCCCCCCCCCCCCCCCCAACAACCCCCTCCATATCTCAGACCACACTGATCCGCCTGCACCAGATAAAGAGTGACTTCTCCCCCCACCACACCACCCCTCTCTCTGCAGGGGCCTGTCAGACACACCGCTGGGGGGACGTGCAGCGCGCGCGGGGGGGGGGGGGGGGGGGGGGGGGGGGTGCTGGTCCAGCCACGGGACATGAGGACACGGGGCTGATGAGCCACCACACACAGAGCCTGCCTCTGCCTCCCCCCCCCCCCCCCCCCCCCCCCCCCCCCCCCCCCCCCCCCCCGCTGCCCTTGGTACCGGTCAGCAGAACGCTTTGTGCCGTCCTGCTCTCTGTACTCTCTGTACTGTGTGTTTCTCCACACCACACACAGCAGCACGCTACAACAAAATGCATTAAAGGTGAAAAAGCATCAATAAGATGAAAAAGAGAGACACAAAACAAAAGAAACATATAAATATGGTGGTCTGGGAACACTTGGTGTTATTTTGAGAATCTTGCCGTAATCCACAAAATGAGAAGGATTTGAAATCCACTGGCTTTGGTCTTCAACTATCCAATTAGTCCAGCACAGCAATCAGAGAGATTGGCAGAGCAAAATGAGCAATCATAATAATATCACGCCTAAGAGAGACCTTTTACTTCTCAAATTCTCAATCAAATCATTTATCCCATGTCCTACCTCACATGTACTTCCTGTTCCTCATTCCTGAGTAATAGGGTGAGGCTCTTGAAAAGGGATGGGAGTCTACTGTTCAAGCTAATTCATGGAATTAAATACACTTTTAAACTGTATCATCGATTTCCTTTTGTCTTGCACAAATAAACACCCGATGCTGAATTTTTACCCTATTGGGAAAACAAAAGGCAACAGTGTATTTTATTTTGTTTGTTTATTAACAAAATTACAGTTTTTCCTGATAGCTGTGGTATATTGTAGCACTAGCATATTGTTGTAAATAATTAAATCAGAACTTTGGAATCGCTCTCTCAAATGATTTACTTTGTTCTGTCTGTATATATCACTTCTATGCCTTTGTCTTTCGCTAGTTGATGTTCTCTGGCTTGCTCTGCTTTGTTCATGATGCTGGTGTCAGCCAGAGGATAAGCTTTGGACTCAGGAACGGCCCTTCCTTTGACGAGTAGCTATTGGCTTTGGGAGGTGACAGAATCATTTAGTTTCAGCCTGCCTAATAGCATTTCCTGTTCGTCCAAGTCATTTGTCACACACTTCCTGTTCTGATAAATATCCACAAATGAATCAATGCTTAATGCTTTTAAATGAAGAGTATGTGATCAGTCATCATTCAACTGTACATTGCCTTCCTTGCAGTCGTATTACTGTTCTGTTCATCATTGAGAACCGTTGACTCCCTAATGGCTTCTCAACAGATAGTTAGTGAAATAACTATTTTTTTCTTTAATGGCCCCAAGTCAATCTTCTAAAGGCATGACGTGCCAAACAAGCGGAGAGGAGAAATTGCTGACCTGGGTCTTAAAAAAAACAGATAACCATTAAAATGGAACGCCGTGTATGACGAGAGATAGCAGAGAAAGTACAGCTCAAAGCACAAACAGGGAGGGGAAGAGAATAATGTGGCACCAAATTATTTTGTTGGATATTTGAATGGTGTGTTGAGAAAACGAGCTGTATTGTAGTACATGTCTCACGTGTCAGTCAAACAGCCTCTGGCCAGATCATTCAAACTTATTTTAAATGGGATTCGTTGATAAATATTTATTTATTTTCACCAAATCAATACTCGTACACTACTTGTAAATGGAGGCAATTTGCAGTTAAGGTTAAACAACGCTCCAATTAAACCTGGGAATGTATCTGTTCACAATGAGCCAGTAGTTCTACTTCATATAGTTTGCATTATAAAAGGACGCAATATAAGTGTATGAATCATAATAAAAAATGTATAATAGTGGACCTACAGTCCTGTTTAGGGGAAAGTAAATCTATAAATTAGAATACTGGATTATAATGAACTGATAAACTGTCTTCACCAACATTAGGTATGGATACAAATGGACCAGTAAAACCAAAATAGGTGAACATAGACCCTGCTTTTGTGTAAATAAATAAGAATACTTTAGATAGTGACACGGTGAGGCAAACCTGTATTGACTAATATAAAGGTTTATGATATTCTATTTAGACATTTTCAATTCATTTTTTATAGATGAAACTCACACTTTAGTAGAGGTGATCCTCCATGTATCTTTATTTTCTAGCTAGATTTTACACTTTCCAGACCAACAAACCTGCTCTTCCAGCTATCTTCATTTAAGCCACGGCAGGAATATATTTAGGACTCGATATCTGTGTTTTAGCTTTCATCTGTCCTCTTCCTTTCCGAATATCTCTCTCCCAGAGCTCAATCCATCTTCCCCGTGGACCTCCTCAGACGACGCCGGCACCCAGGCGAATACACTGGAGGTGGAGGAGGGAAAGGAAATATGAAGCCGTCAGCATTTTTCTGTAACATATGATGCCACAACGGCAACACAGTAGCATGGGAGAAACCATACATTACAGTGGGGCCCACATCATTTTCATTTATCACACACGCTGTGTGTCAGAGACCTCCCACCACGGAGCGGGGCCTGTCGATACGTTATCTGGCCGTGCCCGGGGCCTTCTCCTAATCAACCAGCTCTAGGGCCGTGGTCCTCCCCGGGGCCATGTCAAGAAACACAGAAACCAACAATTGTTGTTGCTGCTGTTGCTGTTGTTGTTGTTGTTGTTGTTGTTGTTGTTGTTGTTGTTGTTGTTGTTGTTGTTGTTGTTGAGGTCTTCTAAAGACAAACAGAGGGAGCCCCTGAATAGGATAGCATAACTGATGACCAGCGTGTGCAACGCAGACCGGTTAGTCATGTCATGTGGTTAGTCATGTTCTGTGGTTAGTCATGTCATGTGGTTAGTCATGTCCTGTGGTTAGTCATGTCCTGTGGTTAGTCATGTCCTGTGGTTAGTCATGTCCTGTGGTTAGTCATGTTCTGTGGTTAGTCATGTCCTGTGGTTAGTCATGTCCTGTGGTTAGTCATGTCCTGTGGTTAGTCATGTCCTGTGGTTAGTCATGTCCTGTGGTTAGTCATGTCCTGTGGTTAGTCATGTCATGTGGTTAGTCATGTTCTGTGGTTAGTCATGTCCTGTGGTTAGTCATGTCCTGTGGTTAGTCATGTCCTGTGGTTAGTCATGTCATGTGGTTAGTCATGTTCTGTGGTTAGTCATGTCCTGTGGTTAGTCATGTCCTGTGGTTAGTCATGTCCTGTGGTTAGTCATGTCCTGTGGTTAGTCATGTTCTGTGGTTAGTCATGTCCTGTGGCGTTGGCGAGGCATTTTTAACAGAGACATTTGGGGTGATGCTCGCGCACAGCCACCACTATGAGACTCTGAACAATGCAACAGCTACAGTACAGACCTGGATGCTTTGTGCCTTAATTAGTGTGGCTCACAAAACATAAAGGCGTACCCTGGAGAGTGGAGATACACAGAGGTGCGTCTTTGCTAAGAGACTTTCCATTCCGGTGATGTTCGAAGATTATTGTTTGCATCTCTTCCACTGACAGGGTTTGCGCCTTGATTGAAATTAAAATCAATCTGACGACCACGCCGAGGAGAGAGGTGTATTTTGCGCGCGAAGGAGAACTGCATTCACAGGGCGAATCGCAGACTGAAGGAGATAATAAGTGAGAAAGAGCAATCAAGTCTGGAGGAAGAAATTCCGCTCAATTCCTCCTTAATTAGATCTCCAGCTTCTAACTGACTTTCTAATTTTTCAATTAGCAATCAACATTAGGAAATCATTTTTCTTTTAGAGTGTGTATCACGCCCAGACTTGCTAATCACCGCTTGAATGGGAGAGGAGACTGCTAAAAACTACACAGATCTAAAGCGAACAACATTAGAGCATCCTTAGGAATATTCCATTATGTAATAAGTGGTAATTATCAGCGACTCTGACAGGGTGACAACCTTAATGACAATAATGCATTGGGAAGTGAAGCACTATGCAGCCAGTGGCACTCGCCTTGAACTCTCTAGTCACGTTATTTACATTTGATGAGTTCACCTCGACTCTCCAAAAGCGCCCAAGAACTCACTAACACATGCTAATGAGAGATTGCTATTATTTAGGTAACTCGGAAAGCATCTATTGGGCCTTGAGACAATTAATATTCAGTGCTCATTGTTTTTAAGAATGAAGTGTTAAATGATCAAAATAGAATATGCTTCTTCTAAGAATTGGGTGAACCCTCTGGTGTAGGCAGGCCGCCACACGGGTCGTCGAGCCCATTGCAGCTGTGCCGGCTGGAACAGGGCACCTCCTAAGGGAGTGGAGGGCCAATTACAGCCCATAATGATTCATGGCTGGTCGGTAATGAAGTCCCCGTCCTCATCAGCTCTAATTAGAAAGTATGGATCTCAAAAATGGGGGAAAGAAGAAGAAGAGGAAGGAAGGCAGGCTATGCAGAGGAAAATTGAGAATTAGGATGATTGTGGAGAGATTTCTGGAGGCTCCCTAGGTTACGAATATGGGGCTTTCCATTAAGGAATATAATTGATAGTTCTGCAAGGATTTAACGTGGAGCCTGAGTTGTGACAGCATTTATATTTCCAGCAGGTGTGACTAAAAAGTGCATTGTGTTGGCTTTCCAGAAGATCTGTGATTTATAAGTGCTGTTTTTTTTTTTTGGAGGGTAATGAGAAAAGAAGGGACAGAACTTAATTTCCAATGTAAAAAATCTCACTCCATCTGGGATCATATCTGTGTGAAAGAACTATGCAACAAAATTACCCTTATAACTAACCGTGACTCTTTCTGCTTAAATGGACCTTTATGGTCCCTGCTGCGGAGAGCAAATCGATGACATTGACTTTGACTAACACACGCTTAGCAATCTTTCATGTAAATCCATGCCACTGTTGACAAGGATCATCCCCCCAATTGGCAATGGGTAGAATTATTTATTTTCACTGTTGAACAGCGATATGACTTTAGCTATATTCAGGGGGATGAAAAAGGACTACAGCGGAAGCAGTATCTCGGTGCAAATTTCAAGGGCACGCATGCATTACAATTTTAGAGTGGCCAGAAATGCTAATAGAGCACATAAATTGTGCTAGGATGTTTAAGTCCAAAGAAGGGCCAGGAATAGATAAGTCTCTCATTAGTGTGTTTGCATATCATTGGTCTATGTTTAGTAAAGGCTTTAGCCCTCAGGGAATTCAACCAATGAGAAGAGGAAACCATTGTTGAGAGCCCATTAAAGAGTGCCAACTGTACAATAACAACATTTCAAAATATATACATAGTTGATGTAATGATATGTTTTACAAGATAATGTATTTCGTTATGAGGTGATTCCTGATATTCAAATTATGGCAAAAATAATAAAACTAGCCAATTGACCACACGGGCATTAAGTAAGTCTATTTGAAAGTACTTTTTTCAAATTTAATTAAAATTATTGTAAGGTAACATATAATATTTTTTCAAGTGTCGTAGGATGAATATCAACAACATATCATATTTGATTAGGAGCGTGAGTGGGTGGTACTCTCATGCCCACAGGAGGTCAGAGATTTTCGCAGTGTCCAATTGCCATTCATTTGTTTACTCTTTCTTTGTTTACTGTTGTTCTTTGAGCTTGGCCGTGCCCTAAAAATCATTCCCAGCTAATGTTAATGCAACTGAGTGGCGTGAGTCCATTGTATATGTATCCGTAAACTAAAACTGAACGTTATCCAAGAATATGATATGATTTAAATTGAACTTCGTGGAGAAAAAAGAAAAAGAGAAAAATGACACTATCAAGTATTTTCTCAATTTGGAGGACTTAGGTTTCCTTAAGGGGCCAATTTGGGCCCCCGCTTCGTTTAGGAAGAGATATTGCACAGCATTATTCATATACAATAATTATATTGTAGCCCCATAACATGACAGTAATATGGTGGAGAAGTGATGGTGATATCTCCCAGTCATATCATTCTCAACCAGCCAATTCCCTGAAGGTCTAGTTAGATGCAGGGAAATTGCCTTGAAATTGTTACCTCACTGCAAATAACAGTAATAAGGTAGTGAAGATAAAGAACTGCAGCAGCGCTACAAGTCCACGCTGTAAACAACGTCATTTATAACTGTAGTGTTACTTTGTAGGAATTACACACGCACACACATACACACACACACACACATGCATACATACACACACACTCACATGCATACACACACTCACACATACACACATGCATACATACACACTCACATGCACGCACACACACACACACACACATACACACACTCACACACACACACACGCATACATACACACACACACACATGCATACATACACACACTCACATGCATATACACACACACATACACACACACTCACAAAAACACTCACACACATCTACAGTCTTTCCAGGTTTGAAAGCTGAGAGCATTAGTGGGGGAGTAGCTGTGAACAGCAGGAGGTATAACAGTTATACATCACCATCAGGCGTCCGGCGTAAGAGGGTGTAATGTGATGGTGAACTCCTGTGTGTGCTTGAAAGTCTTTGCAAGGTAATCATAATTATTATCCCCGTTTCACATCATCAGCGTTTGACCGAGGCTAATTGATGCATGTAATGGGCTCAATCTACAGAGCTTTGTTTGGACAGTGGACAGTACATTACAGCACATACAATATGAGATCACAAAAATAAACGCTGATATGAACACAGAGGTAACAATAAATAACCTGTGAAGTACTGAGGAAGGCATTGCTCTGCAGTGAGGAAGTCTTCTTGTCACAAACAGCAGCAAAGCCAATTTACTACATTTGGGATTTTATTTATTTATTGTTTTTACTGTGACGTTTTTATTTCTTTAGCACCATCCTTTTTTAAACGCCCATAAAGATGGTGAAATTAACCTGACTCTCACTGTGTCGTATTGAAGCTCCTCCTTACAGGCTGCCTCATATTCCCCATCTCACTACTGGTGTGGTAAATCCTATGAAACGAGACCATGGCGACATGACATTTGAACACTGTTAGCATGATATTGTGTATTACAATAGTGTGTGTGTGTGTGTGTGTGTGTGTGTGCGTGTGTGTGTGTGTTTGTGTGCTTGTGTGTGGGTGTGTGTGTGTTTGAGTGTGTGTCGGTGTATGTGTGTGTGAGTGGTTATGTTGGTGTGGGTGTGTTTGAGTGTGTGTTTGAGTGTCTTTTTGTTATTGGGTATTATGTTTCATTCTTTGCAATTACAAAATGAAAATTTGTTTTATTTTCCATGTAGGAAGAAAATACATAACTCTTTCAGCCTGATGAGATTTACTCTGTAATATATTGATGTTTCCATATTTCAATACAGCTTACAGAATAATAGGGAAATCATAGAACGATATTAAAGAATCCAGATTTCTCAGGCAGTATCTTTTCTTGTGCCGAAACAGATTTAACGTCTATTGAGTTTAGAAGTTAGAACTGCGAGAGAAAGACCCACACAGCGTGAACTCTACAGCTAATGCTGTTTTACAATTCAATAGCGAGCGCTTTTGGGGGAATACATAAATGTTGAATATAATCTTAGTTGAATTTAAACTCTGCTCTCAAAAGTTGTATTGAATCTGCCTCATGAGGAAAAACAGACACTGAGCGTATTTTGTGTCTCGTTTTGATCAATTCATAATATCATTATTATAATTGTATTTATTACTCTAGAACTACAACACACCTTTTTTTTTCTTCATCTAAATTTGAACTTCCTTGTCTAAAGCAAGCTATTGTATATATGTTCATATTTGATATTGCCCAAGTAGAAACCTCCAAGTAACACATTACATAATAGCCTCAGAGGGAATCATGTATGCTAGCCATTGTGAAGGACTTGCTGTTACCCTGTCAGAGCCATCATTTGGGCAATATTTCTACATAATAGGCAGATTACAAAGTACCCTTCCCTCCACAATAGCCTAACTTAAATGCAATTAAACCAAGACATCTCATGTTTCAAAAATGTTCCCAATAAATTAAAATCACTGTTTAGAAGTATATCACACTAGCTCTACAACAGTAAAAGCAAGTAAAAAACGTAGTGGCCAATTGGGCTCTAGTATGGTTGTAACGATCATAGACTGTATATGATACAGGTTAAACTGACTTAACATAGACTGTATATAATACAGGTTAAACTGACTTAACATAGACTGCATATAATACAGGTTAAACTGACTTAACATAGACTGTACAGAATACAGGTTAAACTGACTTAACATAGACTGCACAGAATACAGGTTAAACTGACTTAACATAGACTGTACAGAATACAGGTTAAACTGACTTAACATAGACTGCACAGAATACAGGTTAAACTGACTTAACATAGACTGTACAGAATACAGGTTAAACTGACTTAACATACACTATATATAATACAGGTTAAACTGACTTAACAGACTGTACAGATTACAGGCTAAACTGACTTAACATAGACTGCACAGAATACAGGTTAAACTGACTTAACATACACTATATATAATACAGGTTAAACTGACTTAACAGACTGTACAGAATACAGGTTAAACTGACTTAACATAGACTGCACAGAATACAGGTTAAACTGACTTAACATAGACTGCACAGAATACAGGTTAAACTGACTTAACATACACTATATATAATACAGGTTAAACTGACTTAACAGACTGTACAGAATACAGGTTAAACTGACTTAACATACACTATATATAATACAGATTAAACTGACTTTCCATAGGTGTACAATGGTGGGAAATAACACTGATGTTTTTCACCCCCCCCCCCCCCCCCCCCCCCCCAAAAAAAGTGCCTACAAATTGATTGCGGATGGCGTCGTTCTCTCGGACGGACGCAAAAACTAAAAATAATAATAAACCAAGTAAAGTCTATGTGTGGCAAACACTGCATTAGCTTGGTGCTGGCATGAGACGCTTGTGAAAGTAGCACATTGTAGTAAGCTCGATCGATATTGAAATATCAGATCAGGGGGTATGGGTTTGAACATTGTTGGATACAATTGGGAAAATGTAATGTAAAGTACCCAACTCAACAAAATATATGATATGTGTCTAGTCGTTTTTAGATATTTTAATATGGAAATGTTACATATTATACCTTTAAATATGAATATTTTATATATATATATATATATATATATATATAGAGAGAGAGAGAGACAAGACATCTCTTTAAGGACCATCCATTCATTCCACTATTTTACCCAGCTAAAATGTATGGTAAGCATAAGTTGCAGAAACTTCACATATGCTAAACAGTGAAAAACGTGTCTTCCCAGTGTTAATGGAAATTGAATTAGTATGTTAAACATTGCAGCATGGCGTGTCTTCACAGATCGGAGGTTCTGGGTTTACTCCCGTTAGGAATCTATTTGTCTACCTTAAACTCCTAATTGCTGAGAATGTGGAACATTAAGAGTGATGAATTCAGCCATCCGTCATAATTGTGCACACTCAGCAAAACAACACATCACCAGGTTTAAAAACTTTCTCACACGCACACACACACACACACACACACACACATACACCTATCTCTGCTTGTTACAGTCGGTGTGTTTTATGGTGATATTGTGTTAGCAGATTGCCCCTCTCCGAGTGTTGAGGCGCACGCTCAATGCTTACAGCATTGTCAGCTGAATACAGTGCCCCCCCCCCACACACACACGCACACACACACACACACACACACACAAACACACACTCACGCACATTGACGTAAGAGCAGCCTGGCTAACGAAAGGTTATGGCGAGACATGGCAGTTTGCTGAATAGATCACACCTTGCTCTGAGCCATCTGACCTTTTTATGCAGACCAAAGTTGCAGAAGGGGTTCCTTTTTACCCACGCGCTCCTTCTTTAGGTAGGCGGCCACCGGGTGACCAGAGGGGGTGTTGTGGTCGAGGCTGTTGTGTGGGTGTTTTTTTTTTTTTTGGGTAATTTGAATGCTGAATGGAAAATGTTGGCCTGGAGCCAGGGAACGTCCCTTTCATTCCTGAAAAGCATCGTCCTCTGCCACCAACCGCCTCCTCCTCCTCCTCCTCCTCCTCCTCCTCCTCCTCCTCCTCCTCCTCCTCCTCCTGATCCTCCTCCTTCTTCTCCTCCTAATCCTCCTCCTTCTTCTCCTCCTGATCCTCCTGCTTCTCCTCCTCTTCCCCCTGCTCCTCCTCCTGATCTTCCTCCTCCTGCTCCTCCTCCTCCTCCTGCTCCTCCTCCTTCTCCTCCTGCATCTCCTTCTCGAAAAGTGGGTGGGTGGTGGTGAGCAACAAATACACCGAAGAAAAAAATAAAAACAAAGAACACAAAACAAATATTAATGATGTGTTACACTGCGAGAAATAATGGTGTGTGCACTCCCTGACAGCATCTGCACTCTCCTTAATGGCATGGGCAATTAGACGGGTCTTCATTAATATGGAGACGAGAGCCGTCGCTGTGAAGGGGCCGCAGTTCAATCAGGCCTCTGTTCTCAGCTCTCTGTAAGCACTCAGGGAAGAACATGCATTACATAGAGTGGCTGGTTAGCAGGCGACATATTAAGCTTATTGAGGCCCTATAGACAATAGGGACCACAGTTGGATATAAAGATATATATACGTATTTATATATATATATATTATATGTGTATGGTGTGTGCATTGTATTTCCCTTTTAGTTTCATAAATGAGTTTGGTCATTCCTTTGGTCAACATAATGTTGTCATGGCAAAATCATATATGAACAAATCCTAACTATAGAGCAGAAGGAAGAGGGGACATAGACATTGACTTGATTTAAATAATGTAGTCAGAAGTTAGAGATAAGATGATTTGTTTGTCAGTAAGTCGACATGTCATGCCGTAACTCAGCTAGGGTTGTAATATGATGGCAGGTGAGCGAGGCCGCAATCACAACTAGGACCGCAAGCCGTCCCACAAGGTGTTCACAGCCCACGCACCGCCTACCCCAGCGGCTGCCCTTTTCAAGCGAATCACGGATGTAGTCATTACTCCTAGACGCACCTATGCTCTGTCTTTGTTTCATCAGCACTGTTTGAAACAACAACCCCCCCCCCCCCCCCCCCCCCCCCACACACACACACACACACACACACACACACACGATAGAATAATGTTGGCTAATTAGCACATATTGAATTTGCCATACGTCGGACATTTCTTACACAATCAAAACCAGTCCTTGGGATTTTAATCAGACAAGTCAAATGCCTTTGACTATCAATCACACACACACACACACACACACACACACACACACACACACATACACACACTTGATAGAATAATATTCGCCAATAAGCATATATTGAATTTGCCATAACTCTGCCATTTTTTACACAAACAAAAACGTTCATTTAACTTTTAATCAGACAAGTCCATAGATCATGAATATCAAAACTGGATGTTTTTGGAGACATGCTCTTCTGGGATACATATGTTGTGCAACTTTTGTGCAATCAGGGGCTGAGATATTGGCCCATAAAAATAATAAGAAGAATTCCTAGAATAACAATAGGTTACATATACACTGTGAATACCTAATTATAAGAATGAGATGTATTTTACAATCATGAGTTGCGGGTGTTTTTAAATATTACAGTAAAGTGAATTGTATAAAGGAAATGCATTGTATGTATGTCTTGAGATTATTATCTCAAGACAATTTGTGAAGTAACAATAAATGTATAATTGTATTAATAATCAGATTGCTAGTAGGGAAAAATACACTAATTATGTTCCTATAATAGAGTAAAGTGTACGTGTTTAGACATGAAGATGAATTTCTGTGTAGAAAGTTAAACACGGAACAAGCATTGTCTCTACAAGGTTGCTGTAATTATTGTGATGGGAAGATAAAAAAAAGAGAGTCACATGAGCATTGTAATCACATTTTATTAAATTCAATAAATACATCTTGTGGAGACGTTTTTGAAGTAAAGAAAAATATCATGCAATTGCAGAAATCTATTACACCCTGCATCTTTATAATACCTGTCCTTCGTCAACATGCTTTAATTCAAGACACTTTTAACTGTGTTGGTAGTAACCCTAACCCTCTCTCTCTCTCTCTCTCTCTCTCTCTCTCTCTCTCTCTCTCTCTCTCTCTCTCTCTCTCTCTCTCTCTCTCTCTCTCTCTCTCTCTCTCTCTCTCTCTCTCTCTCTCTCTCTCTCTCTCTCTCTCTCTCTCTCTCTCTCTCTCTCTCTCTCTCTCTCTCTCTCTCTCTCTCTCTCTACAAAAGTGGCGTGCATCAATTTAGTATTTTAAAATCGATAGTATTACGCCAAAATGGTTTCGCATGGTTTTTATAATGCACTGACCTTCTCAAGAATGGTAACGTTTCAAAGTAATACATTTATAATCACCAGCTACAACTTCCATGCAGCGAGAACGTGTATGTAAGCCAGTCATTATGGATTGAAGAAGTAGCCTCATTGGAATTACCATTTCTTTTTTCAAAAGAAAAGATTATAAATGAATAAAATAAAGAAAGAGTGTGTGGAAGCATTGACCTATTCCTTCACGTCAACACGGAAGACCTGTAGCCTCCACCAACATCATCCTGTGATCTTAATTAACTCTCCAATAATGACTTGAGTTGAATAAATCTCAAGGACATTACACAGAATTTATTCATTTGGTTATCCAGCAATCAAATGCTTATGCTTTCGTCTCTCTCTCTCTCTCTCTCTCTCTCTCTCTCTCTCTCTCTCTCTCTCTCTCTCTCTCTCTCTCTCTCTCTCTCTCTCTCTCTCTCTCTCTCTCTCTCTCTCTCTCTCTCTCTCTCTCTCTCTCTCTCTCTCTCTCTCTCTCTCTCTCTCTCTCTCTCTCTCTCTCTCTCTCTCGGCATCAGCTCTTGAATCAACCTCTTTGCTAGAAAGACATGTGTCTACCATTGACGCCAGCAGGCTAATGCTGCACATTTCTGTTTATTATCAGCATAATGAAGCTTGAGCGCCGTAACCAGGCTGTACCGTTGGTTCATGACTGACGTCTCAAAACCGCCGCTAACAACACACCAATGAGGAAGCCTCATTGGGGAAATGATCTGCCTTCTTCGATCATCAAATTAAATGTTTCACACGAAAACAGGTTGCCTGTGTGTATGTATGCATGTATGTATGTATGTATGTATGTATGTATGTATGTATATATATATATATATATATATATATATATATATATATATATATATATATATATATATATATGTATGTATGTATGTATGTATGTATGTATGTATGTATGTATGTATGCATGTATGTATGCATGCATGTATGTATGTATGTATGTATGCATGTATGTATGCATGCATGTATGTATGTATGTATGTATGTATGTATGTGAGTGTGTGTGTGTGTGTGAGAGAGAGAGAGAGAGAGAGAGAGATAGGTGTTGTAGAAGTATGATCAACCAAGGTGCAGTTTCCAAGTCTCTTTCTTCCAAATAGACTGCAGAGTCAATACTTCTCGTTCAATGCTTTATTTGTGGGCTCACGCAGGATACCCAAAACAACCACCACAGTCCTTCCGTGGTTATTTCAATTCTCTTTCTCTGTGTCTCAACTCTACACATACAACAGTATATCAAAACATATGACAAGGGTGTGGCTATTAGTTACCTCCAATCATTACTGTTAACATATGAAAAGGTGTAACTCACTGATTCCTATTGGGTTAAATCAAGCCAATCACAAACCGCCTTTAGGTTGAACAATTGGCGGGGTGTGACACCTGGGCAAGATGGCCCCCAGACCTGTTGCCCTGTGGGGGATCTGTTGTTGGACTGTGAGACAAAAGAAGGGCCATTTGGTGCTAGTACCAACCCCTCAGTTGCTCCGTTGATCAATTCCTTTAAGAACAACAGTGGGTTAGAGACAGATGTCTGGCAAGGAGGAGGATAAGAACAGGAGGAAGGTGAATACACGTAAATTGTTCGATCAACTCCTCAAGAGTAGTGGGGGGATAGAGACCGATGTTTGGCAGGGAGGGGGATTAACAACAGGATGAAGCGAAACCAAATCTGACTGTTCAGAGATGAATACATCCCTCAGCAGTGTCATAAGACGGAGCGAGTGTGTGTGACCATGTGTGTGACCACGTGCGTGCATTAATATATGTTCACACCTACCTACACTTTTATTTATGCTTATCAACTGTACCAGACCCTTTGCATTTCGATATGAATGTGCAGGCAGCGCATATTGTGCACCATGTTCAGTGTCTACACGGGGGGGGGGGGGGGGGCTGGCCACCCCAGCCACAGCAGCCTCTACGCGAGGAGCATTGAAACGCTTTTCAAGGAAGGCCTCAAAGTTTCACGTGAACAAATAGGCGCGGACACATGCATATGCAAATAAGGTAATAGAGGATTGTTTTATTCTTTGCAATGGCTTTGATTATACATACCCCAGGGGTAGGAACCAAATGCAAGAGTGATATAAAAAAAAAAAAAGACCGGCCTCCTCCCTAATTTAATACTCCCTCCAATCTGTTCAGCCCTCTGTGTCGGCTGCAGTCACTCTGGCGCCATGTGCAACAGCATCTGAGAAATAGCAGGGCTTCTTTTTTGAAACCTCGCTCTACGTGGGAAACAGCCATGATAGAAATTGCCATCCTTCGAAGAAAAACCCTGCGAAGAGCGTTTTCAAAAGATCACGCCTTCATCATCTCCGTTGACCGAGACGGAGCGAGGGGGGGGGGGGGGGGGGGGGGGTTACCCGTGGACGTGCGGCGTTTGAAGCGTTCGCCGGCGAGTTATATAAATGGATCAATGGAAGACGAGAAGAAAGGGGTCCACAGAGGGGGCCCTGCCGGCCGCCGTCGGCCCCCAGAGAGAGGCCCGGTGTCGGGGAAAGGCCAACACAAGACGGGAGGTGGCCACGTAATCTACTGGCTTGCTTCTTACACTTCCTATTTGGTCTGGACGAAACGGAATCAACTCAGGGAAATGTTGCTATTGATGTTGTTGTTCTGTTGCTCTCTCTCTCTCTCTCTCTCTCTCTCTCTCTCTCTCTCTCTCTCTCTCTCTCTCTCTCTCTCTCTCTCTCTCTCTCTCTCTCTCTCTCTCTCTCTCTCTCTCTCTCTCTCTCTCTCTCTCTCTCTCTCTCTCTCTCTCTGTATTTGCAAAAGTCAGATATAGGAGGTTGGCTTTAGGGTTATGGGCGAGCGTTACAAAGTGACAGCAGTTATCCTCACGGGCAGCTGTGTGTGGTGGGGGGGGGGGGGGGGGGGGGCAACGTGTACACAACAACGTACTGAATACTAATTCTGATCAGGTTCTTTTCAAAAAAGCCACTGACATTATAGACACATCGTGCGGCGTCGCCCAAGAAAACGAAACAGCAAATGAAACATTTATAATTCGGTTGAAAATGACTGAACTGTCGCGGTTCAGAGATTAGCCACCAGCTGTATCAGCAAATATGCTTTGCTCATACCAGCTGTGCCAAAATAAACACGTGAAAAAAGGAAAACATGACAGATGACAACAGTATCTTGTCATCTTCAAATAAATAAATAAAAACACATAAGGACCCATCCGACCACTCTCAAAGTGACAAATGAGGGACATATAGCAAGATACCGAGAGATTGGCACACACAGATAGAATGCAAGGGGGAACAGAAAAGAGACATGGAAGAGGAAGAGGGCAGAGAGAGGTATCTGGAGAGAGAAAGCGAGAGAGAGAGAGAGAGAGAGAGAGAGAGAGAGAGAGAGAGAGAGAGAGAGAGAGAGAGAAAGAGAGAGAGATGTCGGTGGCAGCAGAGTCTCTGAGGGTGTGAATGTGATTTAGAGATGGTGTGCACTGTTTACACGGTCTGCCTGGAGGGATGTGCGTCCGTCAGCACCAGAGAACATTTCTTAGCATGGGAGGCACGTAACGCCCGAGACCCCTACTCTCTCCCCCTCTCTCCCTCTCTCTCCCTCCCCCTCTCTCCCTCTCTCTCCTGCTCTCCTTCTTTCCCTCTCTCCCTCTCTCCCTCTCTCTCCCTCTCTCTCCTGCTCTCCTTCTTTCCCTCTCTCCCTCTCTCCCTCTCTCCCTCCCACTTCCTCCAGCTGCTCAGGGGCACGCGATGGTCTGGGAAAGATTAATGCATCTCCGACGGCATGCCATGAAATCAAATTAGCAAACCCTGATCCACGGACTTCCAGGGCTTAGGCCAGGACTGCAACAGGGACGATTCTGCAATAACCTACTGGCTCCTCCCCCAACGCCCCCCAATGAAAGCCAAACGTTTGCTATTTAAACGGGGGGGGGGTGGAAAGGTCTGCTTTCCTTCACACTTCTTTTTACATGTTTTTCCCATTCCGGAGCATCTCTGCATACTGATTCACAGGTTATGTCAGCCGTAGTCTTATTATTATTATTATGAAGGCATGTGAGATTGCGTTTTCGTAGCCAACGTATTGATCTCAAACTACGGCCGGCGATTAAAAAACACCTCATATAATGAAAAATGTACCATTTACCAACCCTCCACCCCCACCAACATCACCACCCCCCACCACTCCACGCCCATATTGAAAGGCTCTATCAAACTCAAACTCTGTCAACAATAAACACCTATCCACCACAATATGCGGTGTGAAATTGTATTTGCTGGGGGTTGGAGTGGGGGTTGAGGAGATTATAAGCACATCTTGTGTTCTAGTGCTTCTTGGTGCTTTAGGTACTCCTACAGCATCCTGTAATCAGTCCAGGAGTGCTGGAGCATGATTCAGACTCATCGCCTCATGGTGTTTTCAGAATGGTGTCAATGCTGTGTCGTGGAAGACATGGGGGAGGTAGGGTTGGGTACCGAACTCAGTGCTTTTAATGGTACAATCAATCGGCACTAGACTTCGGTACCTGAAAGGCTCAGAGCGCATCTGGTGGGTTAGAGAGAGGTAGAGAGAGAGCGCGCAACTTGGGAAGCCGCGCGCGACTGTTTGGAAGCCAAAACCAATAGTATCTGAATTGCATCCTCTTTACGTGGAAATATTACAGTATGGGACAGCGAATGACCGGACACACACACACACACACACACACACACACACACACACACACACACACACACACACACACACACACACACACACACACACTTCCATTTAAGTAGTGTACGGTTTCACTTTGCTAGGCGTAACATATTTTTTAATTACAAATATATTATTATTACCAACAGAAGGTACCATTGGGTACCGGTACAGAGTTCCAGGTACCGGTATCGGTTCAAATGGGAAAGGCACCCAACCCTAAGGGGGGAAGGGGGGGGGATATGTGTGTCATCAGACAGGGATTGGTTCCGCCTGTTACCTCATTATAGGTGGCTTGTCAAAGCCAGGTCCCCTCTTTAAAACGTACAGTCTCCGTTTTGCTCTTCTGCTTTCCTATAGGCTATACTCTGGCTCTTCGGGGAGAGTGAGTAGTCGTTAGCAAAGGAGAACGTTCACACGTTCACATTCCCTACTCACGCATGACTTCAAGATGTATTGAAAACTAGGTGGGTGTCACTGGAAGGAAGTTGTGTGTTAGTTATGGTTATGGAAATACTACCTTGGTTTAGGTTTAGGTTTTAAATATTGGTCATAAAAAGTAATATCGTCATAGACCAAACAGTTATTTTTTCAATTATGCCACACTTAAAGATATTCATGCTGACCCAATGACACCTATGCCTTATGGCATGTGGGCCCAGAGCCTACTTTATTTGAAATACTTCTGAGGCCCAGAGCCTACTTTATTTGAAATACTTCTGAGGTCCAAAGCCTACTTTATTTGAAATACTTCTGAGGCCCAGAGCCTACTTTATTTGAAATACTTCTGAGGTCCAAAGCCTACTTTATTTGAAATACTTCTGAGGCCCAAAGCCTACTTTATTTGAAATACTTCGGAAGTCAAAAGCCTACTTTATTTGAAATACTTCGGAAGTCCAAAGGCTACTTTATTTGAAAAACTTGTGAACCTGGCTTTCGATTACTTTTATATATTACTTTTTATATTTATATCATTATTAAAACCTTGAGTTTGAATCATGATATAAAATATCAAAGGTGAGAACATTTTGCCCTTCACAGAAACATTGCCCCCTTGAAGCAATTCCTCATCCAAGAAGATGCAGAAAACGTAATTAGAAGATTGAGCTTCTGCACTGCACTCCTTACCCACATACCTTGGAAGTACATTGAAAAGTTACAAAGCATTCAACAGAAAGAAGGATGGAACCCATATTACTCGCTATAAAGTATAAGGAGGGAGGGAAAAACACGCACCATCTAGTGGTAGCCTTCCAGAGCTGGACGAATAATGCATTGAATTTCCCATTTAAAAAAACATCTGTTTAATTCCAAATTGATTGATTGATTGATTGACTGGTGTCACACACAATAAACCAACCAAGCAAGTTCTACTTTCATTCTATTTCATACAGACTTTGGTTTGAACCAGTGTCCACTACTTGTTATTAGATCGTCCTCTTGACAAAAGCCACTGTGGTGACCAGTGTTTGCACACTAAGAACTACGCCAAAAAGAGGACGTCACCAGGGTACTTTTAGTATACTGGTATTTTCTTGCATACTACCGTACGCATGGATATGAGTTTGGACATTCTCCATACTATTCTCGTGTCATATTTAGTATGATGGTAGGCAATTGCGAATGCAGCCTCTGTGTTTGGCACAGCAGCTAATTTGCCCTCTCCCTCCAGCTGAGCAGTTACGACTTTTTTCTGTTTTGTTCTTTTTGTCTTTAGCATTTTACAACCTCCCAATGGCACACTAACACTCTTCCATACAACACACACATGTTAGGACACTTACTAAATGAAACCTCACTGTATATTCTGAGATTTGTGCTTGTGTTTAATAAATACATGGTGCTAAACCTCAGTACGTGTTTGATGTCCTTGTTTGGGTTCTGTTGAGCTATGGGCCATAACAAGCCATTTCAACTTGAAAGGTCTTTGCATTTTATTTACTTGAAACTTTATATTTGTACTTGTGTTTGAAGCTGTTGTTGGTTGAGGACATTTTCTACGTCTTACCCTTTAAATGGATTAAACCAGTTCCGCAGATGGATTTGCAAGCGTTTTTATATTGTTCAAAGTTGATTTACTGTCAACATATTATGAATTAATTTAACTCAACATAAATACTGTAGGTTGTCAATGCACAAAAGCTGCTCTATTAACAGTATATCAAGTTTGTTAATATTCAGCTCAGCAGACACCTAAGATCATTAATAACTCTTCATAGACCTAATACATAAACCGTATTATTGGGAGTTGTATTACTGGCAACCTTATAATGGGAGATGTGCAGTCATTTAATAAGCAAGCATAATTTTTGTTCATTCTCATCCTTAGCTATAGGCTTTGAAAGTGAATTATGATGTTTGGTCATGAACAGAGAGAGATAATTAATGTAACATACAGCGGCTTGAGATCACATGACATTAAACAGAACGATTCACTGTGAGTCATTATACATGTATGATCTTTTGACCGCCAGGATTATGCATAATTGATTTTACTGCTCAAGGGCTAATCAAGACAAGACAAGCAATAATGACTATTGGCATCCTGATAACGCTAACAACTAGCCGATGTAGCGGAGCTTTATGGAAACACAGGCAGTTAGAAGCTCATTTGTGACTCATACACGATAACTAATTAGCTAGTGCTTACAAAAATGTTAAAGCTCTACTTTCTGTATATTTTGTCTTAAATATATATTGTGATGAAATGTCTTTGTGTACAATGAAAAGTGCATAAAATAAAATGTATTATTATTATTATCATTATTATTCTTTTTAATCAGTCCCACTACTGTCCTTTGCTTCCTGCTGTGACACCCTAATTCCTCATCAAGAATTAATAATTTTATTTTTAATAATTATAAGTACAAGCTTACTTTAACAACCATACAAATGCCAAATTTAGTAGAAAATAAGTGAATTATTGAACACAATTCTGTTTCTATGCGGTGTATGGGTTGAGGTTTTGCGCCCACTAGTCTGGCGTACACGTGATTCAGCGGTAAAAGGAAGAAAACAAAATCGAAATCTCTCCAGACAATAGCGGGGGATTGTGACCGCAAGCGTTGAAATTCGGTTAGAGCACCTCCTGCGACAATTACAAAGTGCATGTGAAATGTTCTATTAGCCGGTGCGCCGGCTGCTAGGGAAGCCGGTGATCAGTCTTGGCTCAGGCAGGTGTGATAAGGCTGCGCAGCAGGGCCTAACAAAGACAGATTGGGACCTGCAGGGCACTACATTGCTAGAACCAGAGAATCCTCCAGCTTCAACGCTAGGAAATGTGACTCTACATGGATCTGTGCAGTTAGGACATAGGAGATATTGAGCCTGTAAAACCTCTGGTCTGAGAAAAATAAATAAAACTGTGTGAAACGAAGCTAGCAAGTAAAAAGGCAAACACGGGGACTGGTTAGCATGAGCAATTTGGTTATTTCAACATAATTAGGACTGTCTTTTTCAATTCTCACTTATCACTTACGTTCTCCAGATAGCAGCCATGATGCTAATGGTCTAACGTTTCCATAGTTGATGTTGCAGACCTCAACACATCACAACACGAGTATAAAACAGTACTTTTAAATTAGAAGACAGAGGCATGGATATTTATATTATGTTAAATTCTCCACCAATATTATGATTTATTAGAATAGACAGTTTCTTCCAATAGGTATTCCAAGGCATTCGATTCTATCTCGGACCATAAAAAGAAGAACAAACGCATGTCTCCCACTGTAAAGTACGGTACACAACCCAGGCCATACATACATCCACCTGCTTCGATCACCTCTGTTTAAAGGTGAGCTCCAACTTAAGATGTGGAGCATGTCCTCTGGAATCTGCCTTCGGACAAGAGCACACATCCAATGCACACGCTTCTCTTTACCCTATTGACTGAGGGGGAGGCTGTCACTAGGTCCGGATTAAAGTCTTAAGACTTTCTAGAAAAGCACTGCTAGGCAGGAGAGAGGGGGGTTGTTGTTTGCTGTCAGATGCTTGTTAGGGCCCGGGGAAGATGTAGGCTGATGAAAAAACCAAACACTGGACTCCCTCCAATGTCGTTTGAAGATCGCACACCTTCGTCTGACCACTGCCAAAATAATGACAGCATGAATAACCGCGCTTAGATGGAAATCTTAATTAGTCATCAAGCACTTGTATTTTATGTTATTTTACGTTGCGATTTGAGGAACCCTGGGGCAGCGGTGAGCCCTAGATCAAATCTATGACACATCAATACGTTTTTTAATTCCTTTCAATGCCTCAGCTACAGTCCATAGGACTCTCATTTTACACTGCAACGGCAAAACTGCAAGGGTGACAATATCTGTATGGTTAATGGTACACAGTGGATCACTGGCCTGATGCGTTATGTCCTGCGAATATTCATTAAAGTGTTGCCTGAAAACGATTGTGTGGATCGTGAGCAGAGACATTCTGAGTGTGTACCTGCCGCACTCTTTCTTATATAGCATTCTCTTCCTAAGAAATCTTTGCTTCTCAGTAGCCCATGAACCCTATTACCATCCATTCACCTCTTGATACCAAGCCTAGTCTCTTTTAGAGCCAATTACAAACTACATCCATTCACCTCTTAATACCAAGCCTAATCTCCTTTAGATCCAATTACAAACTACATCCATTCACCTCTTAATACCAAGCCTAATCTCCTTTAGAGCCAATCACAAACTACATCCATTCACCTCTTAATACCAAGCCTAATCTCCTTTAGATCCAATTACAAACTACATCCATTCACCTCTTAATACCAAGCCTAATCTCCTTTAGATCCAATTACAAACTACATCCATTCACCTCTTAATACCAAGCCTAACCTCCTTTAGAGTCAATTACAAACTACATCCATTCACCTCTTAATACTAAGCCTAATCTCCTTTAGAGCCAATTACAAACTACATCCATTCACCTCTTAATACTAAGCCTAATCTCCTTTAGAGCCAATTACAAACTACATCCATTCTGTGAGCGCCGATTACAGATCAAACGTTACCTATGTCTCGTCTGCTAACAGAATGCAAATCCGACGCCCTTCCACATGGAAGTCGACCCTTACCCACGACCCACCCTCTCCCGGGATGGATGCATATCGCGCCGCATAAGTAGGCCTGCGGTACCCACACACATGCAGATTACCTGTCCGTCAACCTACTTTTAATTAGTATTCATGTTTACAAACTTTCATCTCTTGGGATGGGCCACTAAAGCAGCTGCATATGTGATTAGCAAACAGAGCAGTCTACAGCACACACAACCGGACATGCATTTATTCATGCAGTCCAGACGGTTTAAACAAAAAAAAGACAACAACGCCCTATTTGCAGAGAGGCCCCTGCGTCTCCTCCCTCCATCCCCAGGGAGCAGACATTTATGAAGACGTTCCCGGAAAGTCATTACAATAGCATTACTATTCCGGGCAGCCCCTACCTGCATCATGATTGCAATTTGTGTTTTTCCTTCTTCTCCCCTACGTCTCCATACTGTGCTGACGTAGCCAAGCAAGGTGGAGGGAGACCGCAGCATGAGGGCTTCTCGGGAGTCATGCGGAGAGGTGATGCTGGTGGTGCTGGTGGTGGTGGTGGTGCATTCTGGACCTGGGCTCTCAAGACCGACGGTTACGGCCAACGGTCGTCTGTGGCAGGGCAATCTGTTGTGAAATACAAAGTGAAGACAAGTCAAATATACCACCCTTTCTCTGAAAACACGCATGCACATGCGTTGCATGCATTGCACATTAGATGTGCAATTCACGTGTGTGTGTCTGTGAGATCTGCTCAGCAAGCAATTCAATAGCAATCGTGCATTAATAGCACTCTGACTTAAAAACGTGACTATGCAACAGTACCGGGGAAACACATGGTGTATTTTCTTGGAACATACACAGACATACTCCAATAATAAACAACAGTCTAATAATAATGACACATGGGGGTATAACGTGGGTTATAAATCTGTAGACAGCCATCTCCATTGTTCACTTTGTGCCTCCCTATAAAACAAGACTGAGGAACGTGTTCTGCAATTGCAGCTTGCTGTGGCATCTTGTGTGGGCGTCTGAATGAGAGAATGTATCGCCAGATTCATGTTTGCGCTTAGCAAATATTGTTTGGTCAACAGGAAGTCCATGGTGATGACCGTCTATATTGAGGGCTGCAGGGAATGGACTTCATTCACAACACTGAAGACAAACAAAGTAGTTTGACAGTAGATTTGTTCCACAGAGCATTGAAGAAAGAACCTTAACACCCGTGCAAGACAGCGTCAGCGTGAGTGTTACATTCAGGCCCAGGACCGAGGACCTGAAAGCGCTGCGGCCACTGCCTTTCAAAACAGACCCATATTGGGCGGGGGCCAGCCCCGAAGTGAGCGCTATGAGACCGTACGGCACGGAAACGAATCAATTCCACCTGACCTTCCAACTTAATCACCACTTGCTCCACAGCTCTGCCGCTACTTCGACCGCCAGCCGTTTTCTGAAGACCTTCAACAGCTGGGCAGTTGGAGGCCATAAGCAGACAAGACCTGCCTGCGGTTGGCTTCTTTCACCGTGTGTGAACGGGGGGGGGGGTGGGGGGTGATTGGTGAAAAATAAAAAAAAAAGGCTCATTAGCATAATTCATTAGAGGAAAGGGGAAGATGTTGGCCATTGACTAACTCTGTGGCTGCTTACTGCAGAGGCTGGAGATGGTGAAAGACAGTCACGTGAACACGTTTCACAGCTCACTTTCTGTTCTACAAGTGCATGCCCCGTACATGCAGCGAAATGGTTAAGACGGGGATTTAAAACTTGAAACCATCGTAGCGGGTTTTCGATTTGTAATGCTCCCATTTAATGCTCCATTGCATACCACACTCATACTTTCAAGCGACAATGTTGTCCATGTATAGGACATCCCAGACACGGGTTAGATATTCGGAACAACGTTGAAGATGCTGTTTTGTTTTGGTTCCTCTTGCCACAGTTAGTGAGGCACAATGGCAGAGGATTGGTTCTACCGCTTCCGAATTCTACCCAGGTGTCCTTCATGAAGGGTGGAAGAGAATAATTTCCCTCTTAAGCCTGTTGACGCACACACACACACACACACACACACACACACACACACACACACACACACACACACACACACACTCTATCTCTCACACAAACACACCCACACACCCCCCTCTCTCACACAAATTCACACAAACACCCATACACACACTCACTCATACACACATGCGCTCACACACACACACACACACACACACACACACACACACACAAACACACATAATCTCTCTCACACACACAAACACACGTGTGAAGGCAGGTCTCCTGAGAATTCACCGCTTCCCTGCTCATCTCAGGAGCGCCAGTCTGGCCTGCGCAAGGTCAACAAGCGGGAAATCAGCCTGGGCCTACCAGGGGTGCGGAGCAGGAGGTATAGAGCAGCCCCCAACACACACACACACACACACACACACACATGCACACTACAGGCCACTATAGGCTGCACATGCCCGGTGAGTTGGAGGAGTAAATTATGCATGAAGAGTTTGAAGACGGCAAATATATCCTTGTTTGCCTTTATCCACTCCAGGAGGATGAGCCGGATAGAGAGGGAGTAACACTCGTTAAAAGTCAAACATACGACTCCGGAAATCAGCGGGGAAGCAGCGCGCGCGCTCTCCACGGTTCCGGAGCGCCCGTGCCCTTTTCTTCTTCTCCTTCTTTCTCCGACCGTCTCAGATGGAACGACATGTGCCTGCTGTATTGGCGTCACCGGTGCATGCAAACAAAAACAACTTATCCTGGCGAGGACCGACGTGGGGTCCAAGAGGGGGAGAGTCCAGCCACCGTGCTCTCTGAGAGAGAGAGAGAGAGAGAGAGAGAGAGAGAGAGAGAGAGAGAGAGAGAGAGAGAGAGAGAGAGAGAGAGAGAGAGAGAGAGAGAGAGAGAGAGCGAGAGAGAGAGAGAGAGCTTGGCGGTAATAATGATTCTGTTTTCCTGCATATGCTTCATGCTCTCACTCTCTCTCCCCCTCTCTCTCTCTTTGCCCCTCTCCCAAGCCTTAATTTATTCCCTGGGGAGCTATGAGTGATTTTGTCTGTTCTTTCCTTTATATTAAACCTCGCACCCTATTAGCTCTCAATAATCATTTGCTGCAGCCCAGGACACAATGATTTCCCCCGACACATAAAAGTGCAATAACGTCAACTCGGTCTCAGAAATATTATTGCCATCATTCGTTTTTTATGTTTCTCCCCCAGCCGAGGAAAATAGGTGCTCACAACTTCATAGCCTCGCATTGAGAAGAGCGAATGTGCACACTGAGCATTTGTAACTCAGAAGGTTGTCAAAACAAGTTGTCATTTTTCCTTCCACCACAGCTCTGTAACAAGTCATAAAAGAAGGATTTTGCACAATAATATATGACCGAATGAGGGAACTTCTTGTGAATGAGACAGGAGTAGAAGTATCGATGGAGGAATATAGTCTGAACGGATATGATGCATGGTGTGCGTAAACATTGCCTTGAGTAAGGATTCAAAGCTGGAATTCACATTACACATACAAGATAAAGATCATTATAAATTACGAAACCAGATGAAAAATAAATGAAAAGGATGGATTTCCTTAACATTCAAATCCATCCTACTGGACATTATTTTAACCATTGACCAAAACAAAACCGGGTCACAGGTCGGTCCTTGTCCCCCAGTAGATGGAGAGATGTTTCTTCCATGGTTTGCTAATAAAGAGGAGGAGGGAGAGGCAGCTCTCTGTGTGGCGATGGGCACACCAGTGTGAAACCACGCCAGTGTGAAACCACACCGGTGCCTCAAATTGTGTTCACACTCTGCGCCTCACACCCAGCGAGCGGCTAATTGCCAGGAAAATTCTGGAGAGGAGGAATGCATATGGTGGGGGGGGTTATACTAGAGAATAAAATCACCTTACATGACGGGCGGGTGACTGCCCAGGGTTATTAGCTGGAGCAGATTATCTTAGTTTATATGTATTACATTTCCCACACACACATATTATGATTGTTTATATTATCTGTTTCTTTCTACTTTCTTTGGGTATCAAATTCAATTCACTAAGATCATAGGCTATTACATTCATGCATGTGTGTACACATGCATGTATGGTGTGAGTGTGTGCGTACATATATACGTGTGTGTATGTATATTGCTTGCATATATACATTTACATACATGTATACGACCTACCTACCTACATACACACACACACACACACACACACACACACACACACACCGGTATATATCTGCAGAATAAGCATATACATAAAAATGGAAAAATGGCACCGTGTATTACAATGGCAAGGCTAAACTGTGCAATATTGAATTACTAGAACACATAGACATTACATTTGGAATTAATGAGTCACACTTTTGAAAGAAGCAAAGACAAAGATTTCTGATATTTATCAGCCCAATGGGCATCTCATTATACACAACGTAATAACTTGAGAGTGAGCTAACACATTTTCTCTCCACATAACTGTACGAATTAACATTAACATAATGTAACATAAGATCCCAATTTACAAAACTGAGACAATACTTTCCCTCTGAACCTGGGGCGTCGCTGAGTTACCAAACAACTGTGGAAACAGCTCCTCTCCTGTCTGTGTGCGTTCTGAAGAATATCCAGGCTTCAGCATTGGCAGCTGGTAGCCGGTGGTAGCATGAAGACACAGTGGCCTCTTGTGGCATTTAAGAATTTGCCCCCCATTTCCTAATTTCCTGCTTCTGTCAATAGATGGCGCTCCACTGGCGTCAGCACAGCTCTGCCGTACCGACCGCTCCGAAAACACAACTAACCGAATGACTTCCTAATCTTCCTGGAGGTCACTTCGATTGCTATTGTCTCTACTGTGTCCCACTTGGGGTTTCATTTTCCACGGGTAAAGGGAACCACTTTAACTAGATGTGTTACTGTGTGTTTGTTCTTATTAAAAAAGAGATTCCTCAGCATAATCCCTAATTCAGAGATCACGGTAGGGTGTCATCAAAACAAGGCCTGGATTTAACATTATAATCAGTGCTGCTCTGGTGGATTTTGAAGGTTGCACATGAAGCCAGTTAAAGAACTGACGTTTTTTCCAAACCATTTTCTGAGCTCTGGGGAGCCGTCGTGTTTCAACGTTTGTGTCTCAAACAAAATCTCACCTCAGAATCAAATTTCAACTGCTGACTTAACCATCGTTGATCAGAGGGGACAAGGAACTTAACAAAGAACGTGGGCTCATGTTTCCTTGCTTCAGTATCAAGGAACATAAAACACACACAATCACCCACCCACTCACCCAGACCCCCCCCCCACCCCCCCACACACACATACACACATTCCTATAGTAACCTCAGTAGAGTCTCACTACAATGTGGAAAGAGGTGACAGGGGTGTGGGCGGGCGGGGGGGGGGGGGGGGGGGTAGGGGCGAAGGAGATGAAAGCAAGTTATGTTGTTTCTCAGTCTATGTAAAGCAGCTCATCTCATGCCTTCATTCGGTGTAGTTGTTGGCAAACTCTTGAATCTGAATCCCTTTCCTCCTACTACTTAAAAAAAATAAAATTACTGGTTCTCTGTAGGGAACGTAACCTCGCATCTGTCATCATCACAGTGTCATCCCCCACCCCCAATTGTGTATGTGATGTTGTTGCTCTTTTCCATTACAATGTTCTGTATACACATTGTGTTTGTTAGCAATATCCATGACGTTCATTTCAGCATTTCTAGTAAAATGGCTTCTATTTGTTTTTTCGTTAGCCACAGAGTTATATATATGTGTGTGTGTGTGTATGTGTGTGCGTGCGTGCGTGCGTGCGTGCGTGCGTGCGTGAGTGCGTGTGTGTGTGTGTGTGTTTGTGTGTGCATGGAGTGTAGGTGGACAATGTTGTGGAAGGGGACTATAGGGCTGAGCTAGTTTGCACACGCACACGCAGTGGGAAAAGGGTGAGGGAGGAACGCAGGCAGGAAGAGAGTATCGCGGACGTGTTGATTCCCGTCCAAATTCCACGGATCTTCTGGCGAACCGAGAAGTAGAACGAGGCAACGCAAAGTGGGGGTGAGGTAAAGGAACTAAAAACCCAAAGAAACAAAAATCACAGATACACAACGTGTTTGTCTAGTTAACACGGTTTTGGTTGTTTATCATTTAGGGTTAACCCTAACCCTAACCCTAACCTAAATGCATTAACCTCCAAGATCAACTCTTAACGTACAGACGGGCTTTAGCTCGCCTCAGGTCATGCATGAGTACAAATCCTCCCCCCGACACACACGGACACACACACACACACACACAGACAGACACACACACACCCTCTCCACCACCACCACCCCCACCAACACGTAGGCCTGATCCACACACAAGAGAACTCCAAAATGTCATGAATCTATAGAGCACCAGCCTCATTTTTCTGGCTGCAATTGAATTGAAAAGGCCACGGGATGCATATTTATCGCATTAGATCAAGATAGCTCTTTCAATCAAAACCCTGAACCCAGTACACTATTTTGATTCACATGTGAAGTGGGAAATAGTGCAGCTCTGTGTATGTGTGTGATATAAATAGAGACTTGTGACACAATACATCTGCTCTTATTGTTGCCCTCTCTCTCCCGATAAACAGCTCACCTCATAAAGAGAAATCTGCATTAGATCTTGATGTATAATTTGTTTTCCCAGACTACAATTTCCAACCTTTGCGACTGAATAAATGGACGCCATGGGCTCAAATGTTTAAATCTATTTTTTCTCCTCGTGTTTCATCTTGATAAGTAACAGGCAAAATATGAAAAAATAAATATTTCAATATATTTATTTACAAATATTGCCAGATTACGAAATGTCAATTTGGTGCCAACTTCTACAAATAGAAAGGTAGATAAATCGCCCTTGTGCTTAGCATCAACCTCTTTAATGCAATGGAAACAAAACCCCTTTGTAGAAATGATGACCATATATTTGCAAGAATTGTCATTTAGATATTCAAACGGTCCTAATTGTTATGATGTGAAACAGATGATTGAAATGCTGTTAGTGATAAAATGCCTGGACAGCTAAGGTAGAAGAATGCAGCAAGTCTTACGAATCACTCCTCATTGTCTTTAAGAGGGTTTTAAAGTTGAACAGTCCTAATCCACTCAATAGCTTTATACTTCGTTAAAAGTTGTCATTAAAGTTGCTTCCTTTTTAATGGCTTACCTCTAAAGATAGGGCTTTAACGTTAAACATGTGTCTAGCAGGTTAAACTTCGATAAAATATATTTATAGTTATCGAGGTTAACTTCATATCATATTGATGTTTATGTGTCTATGTTGTTCAAATTTAAAGACATAGTACAGTCATACACTCCATTCCTGATGTCAACCAGTAACCATTTCTTGTAAAGGTGTCCAGAATATTGTATAAGGGATCATCATAGTTCAGTTTATTGAACTAGACCACCTTTAACACACAACCATCTAATATTCATCAATGTTTGTCGTCAATAGATTTCACCTAATGCCACTGGTGTTGCTTTATGATTGTCCAAATTGCTCTCACACTTTTCTTCCCCAATATACAGCCTTTAAGCCACCATTCTCCTCTCCATGAATGACACATTTTAAACAAGAAATCTCTGCGTCACATCATCCTGTGTAATTAGTCCCATTATTCAAGCTACCTTGCACCGGTGTACGTGGGAGGTTCAGATGCCTTGGACTGCAGGAAGACTCAGCGTCAGGGAGTGGTCTGGTATTACTGTTACCATCAGCCTCAGAACATATCCATTTCCACTCTCCCAATTAGAAAAAGAATCGGCCGCCAAGGAATTTTTTTGTTTATGTGATAACACCTCCTACACATCTCGAGGAAAGAGGTTGTGTTTTAATTAGGAGTGCATTTCAATATTTTGCATCCTGATAACCAGACAGGCGATGATTTCATTTTCTCAATATGGAAAGAAGATTGGGTTTATCTCGATATAAAATAAACCAAGTGCTTCATAAGCTGTATCTATACATAGAACTAACGTACATAATATGGTATATAAAATATGCTTAACCATGTATATTACCATGGACGATTGGCGATTACTGCATATGTACTGCAATAACAAAACCATCACCATTTATATTACAGCTGACAGTTCTTTTAATTGAAAGTTACATTAAATTAAACCCAACAAAATAATAAAACGATTAAGTGCTAGCCAGGGACAGAGATGGATTGCCTTCAGTATCTAATAAAGATTCTGTGAAGGTATATTGTGGTTCTTCTGTTGAGGGATGTGCTTTAGCATACCTTGAAGAGAAATGTCTTTTTAAAGTGCAGATGAATGAACAAGCAGAAAAGCTATACCAAACACATTATGTTACTATGCCTACAGAATCAATATGAACCAGCACAGTTTTACCTGCACAGATGCTCTCTGTACTGGTGGAGAACATGTTGAAAGTTATGCACAGACACAACACACCAAATGCCCGGGACACAACACAACACACACACACACACACACACACACATACACAAACATAGATGTTAACACAAGCACACAATATCCACAGGCTTGTACAATCAAATGCACATCACGCAACCAAACACACCCTTACTCACACTGAAGCCTATAAGCGTTGTTTTAATTTTCATCAGATAAATTGGGATAATGACTAGTGTCCTGCGATTGGTCCACAGGTAGCAATGGTGTCCACCTAACCTGACCAACCTGTGTGCGACAGATTGATGGGCAGAACCATTGTTGACCTATGCTACCCCCCCACCCCCACACACACACTCACACACACACACACACACACACACACACACACACACACACACACACACACACACACACACACACACACACACACACACACACACACATCCACCCCACCCTTCCTCCCGCAAACATACTTTACACACACATGTAGAGCAAACTAGGGCTAATCAGCACCTCTCCAGCCAGCCAGCTGGAATGTTGTCAGCTCTATAGACGTGGTGACAGAGGCACTGCTCAACTCGACAGCAAGCCCAGACTCATCCTGCTCACGGGGGATGATGTTCACTTCAAATCAAAGCACTGGTGGATGGCAAACCAGCCACCATTTTACCAACTGTTACAATCCTACTGAAAACAACCACATCTTTTTGGACAAAATAACGGCAAACAAATACCAGTGTTGAATGCCGTATCGTGTAGCAAGGCAAGAGTCCTTTCGTTTTCACCCGGATTCAGTCACTTTACAGAAAAGATACATGCGCACGCACGCACACACAAGCCCATAAACTCACGCACACTAGACATAATGCGTCCACTAATATTGGGATACGGCAGAACCCAGTGTTTCCATTCAACCCTGCTGGGGTGTCATCTCTCATCTCCCCACTGTTATTACAAAACATTCCATTCCACCGCGTCAATGAGAGCCGCAGATAAACACAGGGTTCTGATGGACCCCCGTCACCACGATGAATACGAGACTCAACCGGTGGACCCTCAGCCCCACCGCATTCATTCTGGGGGGGGGGGGGGGGGGACCAATGTTTGACATGCTGTATATGTAACACCTCATTTGATATCTATTTTTACACACGTTTCTCAGTGTGCTGGAAGCATATGCTGCCACTCAGTCAAGGACAACAGATGGCTGTTGGATGCAATAGCTCTGCAATTCACAGCAAAAGATGACTCAATCAGTTTGTGAATTTAGTTTTGTTAGTTTTGGTGTAATTTTGGCATTGCAAGACAAATGTGGAATGTGAAATCCAGCAATGTAAGTAAGCAAAACTTGAATGATACGTTGTTAGTTTTTTAGGGCAGCTTTCTACCCTCTCACTCACCTACTCTGTAACTTTAAACAGCTTATTTAGGAAGGTAAAAGGTCATGTTTACATACTAAGTACCTGGATCGTCTTGATTAATTTTTTCATTCCATTATACATCCAATACATTGAAATTCCTAAAACTTACCAAAAGACATGTATTGTCTAGCTTGTGTTATCAAACTTAATTATGACCATAATTTGGCTCTGTGGCTCCTATATCCCAGTCAAGCCAGAAGAGGTGTTCTCATGTCATTTGTATTCTGAGAACCACTTCTGGGATCTGCATTCAGAATCCAAATGGAGAATGAAATATGTACACTGCAAAATGCTGCCGTTCTTCAGAGTTCATTTGCATGAACATAAAAGTGCATTAGGTTGTAGGTGCATTCCTGCTCAGGCAAGTCTGAACAGAGTCAGCCAATGAAATGAGATTACCCAGAGAATCAGAGCAAGAAGGGGAGTGAGAGAAGGGGGGGGGGGCAGTCTGCACACTGAAGTCCACACCCAGGAGAGTAAATAAGTCCTCCTGAACATTTTAAAGTAATGAACATTTTACAGACTTTGTGCGGTTAAAACATGTTTTTGATTGTATTGGTTTGGTTGTTTATCCATTACAAAAACAAAGGCCCATATAGAGGGAACTAGGGTCAATATAGATATCGATTTACCTGGGCGTTTGTATATAGGTACAGCAATACAACATGTTTTGAGGTATTGCACTGAATATGTATTCTTCACCCAGCAGCCTACCTGTAGGTATGAAGTTAGCAAGTTATCTAGAAGTATACCTGCTCCTGAATAATCTGTAACTGAATTAACTTCACGTCCATTTGGATCAAACCCTCTGCTAAACCGAACATCATTTGCATAAAGCTCAACTCCAGGCACAGAGCTGCCATAGTCTGTTCAGTATTCACTAACGAGTCGTGTTGAGAACGCACCCTAAAACATTATGTTGCTTCACGTTAAGTTTGTCAAAGTCGCTGCAACCGGGGGCTCACCGGTTCACACTAGAACGGAACGAGTGTGTTGACTCTGAAGAGCCTCTCCTCTCTACGAGTTCTCCGCTAGTCAGTGCCCTCCTGACCACGGTGGACGCGCGCATAAGGCATGAAGAGGAGGGCAGAGCGGCTCTGCTCTGCCTGAGGGAATCACACATTCCACAGCATGACGTGTCCCAGCGAAGCCTCTGCCCTCACATGACATCTAACACCTTTTCATACAAACTATGTTAATGCCTTCGTTTTACGTTTACGGATGGCATTCCCATATATATAGACATACATACTGTACATATATATATATGCACACACAAGTATATGACTACATGAATCAATAAGGATTTTATTTTATGACTAAACGGCGCTAATCTTCTTCAGTAAGGTCGTCAAGTGAATACCAGAAGCATGCTTATTCTAATGAGACATTCAAAAGTTAAACTTATCCACTATGTAACTTTCGGAGTACACCCATCACTTTTTGTTTAATATTAGATTTTCATGACATTTTTTCTGCGCATAACAAATAGATTCAGTGAGAATAAGCCTCTGGGTTGATTAAGATGCGGCTGGATGGCTTTTATACATTTTTCATCATTTTTAAATAATCTTGAACAGAAGTGATTGGGTGCAGTAACAAAGTAACACAGCGTTGATATTAGCAAGTGAAATCCGTTCGATCCCATAAACAACGAGGGTATGAATAAATAATTTACAAAGCTATTCGTGATATTATTTCATCGAGACAATGAAACAAAAGGACAGCGTCGTGAGAGGTCTATGCATTGGAAGTATAACACTTAACATCTCACTCATGAGCCTGAAGCACGGCCTTAAGCTCCAACACTCATTAAGTATTCCAGAGATTGTGCAATGGATAAGCAGCAACAAACTCAAACATCTCTTGGATGGATAGTGATTTGATGAAACATTTGATTTGTATTGCAGTTCATTGGTTCCCATTGCAGTAGACCTCTGTTGCATACAACCTTTTTTGTTTTTCATTCATTCATTCATACTACGTACAGGAAGACTGCAATTATGGAGTGTTACATTTAGTTGAATAAAATACAGTAAAAGACCATCGGTTTCAGTGGACTTGGCCTCTGTGCCACCATAACCTTTTGTTGTGGACATGTTGTTCTTGTGCCGTCATCGTTAGAATTTTTCTACTTTTATATTCTCGTTTACCAGCTGTCTTGTGCAGAGTGACCTGGCTCAGAACACAACAAGCATTCTGCAGGAACACGCAGAGAAAGAAACTAACACCGGTGCCTCTACATCGGTGTCCTTGTAAATAGAGAACAGCACACAAAGAACACTGAGGCATGAATGAATGAATACCCTCAAGAGAAACATATTGCTCAAACTGAAGTGCGGAGCTACACCTTAAGAATGTGCTCGGGTGGTGCTCCCCCCACCCATCCCCTCCTCCCCCCGGTCATCTATTGTACGGGACAGGAATGTTTTTAGCTCAGCCCAAGTCCTTTCAAAGACGTGAGATGTTGGGTGTCGCCGTGTCCCCCCCCCCCCCCCCCCCCTCCCCCCCTCCTAAAAAAAGAAGGGGAAGGGTGAGTTGGGGGTTGACATGTACTTGCTAGAATCTACCAAAAGCAGAATGCTTTTTGGAGCCAGGATTATTGTTTGGAGAACTCAATTGTGTCCAAAAAAAACCCCTCAAAAACATAGCCTAAAGCCGGATGTAGTTAGAGGGATTGCTGAATTATTATGATAATTTAGTATTTCCATGCGGAGTTGTATTTTCTGGGGATAAACGATGCTCAGAGGTAGAACATTAAGCCGCGGTACTAATTACACAGAGCAATTTCTACTCCTATTCCGATTGTTGGCAATTATCTCTCAAATATTGCTGTGAGAATTGACTAGAGATCGGTTTGGTATGAGTCCTGAATTTGCAACACAGATACTTTAGAAAGGGAAGAAAGGGATAGCCTTTCAGATAAAGTGACAAACACATATAATATATGAAACTAACATTTGTGTCCATTTATATATTTATAGAACATACATAACACATAACTTAGTATGTTGTCATATTTCTTTTGCATGTCTTTTTTTAAGAACAGGACCTTAACTTCCTTTTTTCCAAAGTATTGCAATAAAACCAGATTGCAGGGTGTGGCTGCTCTTTATTACTCAAAGGGGGTTGGTCTTGCTCAAGTACCCGCATCCGATTGGTCGGTGGGGCTTCTAAAATACCAATACCTGAGCCAGGTAGCTAAAAAAGGTCAGATAGAAGACGGATGGTGCTTTGTTAGTGGTGTCTGCAGTGCTGCACGGAGAGCTTTGAACATTGTGTTTATTTAGTATTATTCTTGGACACTCATAATTTCACTGGGGAGCAAAGATGAAGGAAGTAATCAAGGTAAGAAAATGAACTTGTACTACAGAATGTGAAAAAGTATCAGGAGACACTACATTTTAGGTGTAGTAAGTGTAGTCACATTACAACTCCAGATTTTTTTGCAAATGCAATCAAAGAATAAACACATTATTTAGTGTGGGTGCATGGGATTATTTGGTCTTTCAACACTCGCTGCCTGCTTCAAAATTCCCGTTCAAGCTTAATCAACAGCACCCTTTTTTAGTCTAGTTACGTTGAAAAAGGAAGTAAGTGTGAGCTGTTAGGACGCGTGCAGGAGGGTGTGGAGGTTACAGCGTCTGGCTGGAGGTGAACCGGTGTAGTGTTTCACCCGAAAGAGCGTCACGCTGGCCCTGGTTTTGGCGCGGTGGGGGTGAGGCAGGGGACTGCGGAAGGAGGCTGCCTCTGTAGGAGTGATGAGCTCCTACAGTCGCCTGGCTCGGTACGGAAGCTGGGAGTTCCAGTGCAGCGAGGAGCCCTGGAGCCACACAGCAGAGCAGGCCTGGTCTTGCAGAGCGCTCCGATTATAGGACTCAATGTGAGCCAAGGGAGAGGTTCTGTTCCCTCTCCCTTGTTCCCATCATCATCATCATCATCATCATCATCTGCCTCGCAGGCCCCCACATGAATCACACCGTCCTATAAACCCGGTAGACAGATGAAAGGCTAGCAAAATAAAAGTTGGTGCAAATGGGAGGTTGTGTTGGGATAACTTATCGAAAACTGAACGCTTTAGTAAACGTTGGGATTGCAGATTATGATCCAATTTGATGCTCTATTTTGTGTGTCGCGTGTGTTTCAGAAATGACCCAATCTGCCGGGAGTCGGGATATATCATGTGTTCTATCCTTCATTCCACCGGAGTCTGTATCCATGTCAACCAGATTTCAGTGGTGTGAAGAGTAAGAGGCATGGGGTTGTACGTCCAAAATCGACCAACAATCCAGGAAGTCCTCTTGAGATAATGGCACCAGTATGACTTCCCATGATAGCCAAACCATTTTGACATTTAAAATAAATGTTTCTGTGAAATGTAGCTTATGCTTACCTTACTTAAATGTATTACTTACATAGAATGTGTGTGTGAATTGTTAGTCTTGAGGTGTTATGATTGGTTGTGTACTACAAAAACTGGCTGAATAAATAAATGTCCTCGTCAATGCCTGGTGTTTTACAATTTATACAATTGCAACATTCACAAATCATCTTCATAGCAATCATACCACCATCGACCAATCATTACTCTTAAGCCTACAAAAATTTATTTTTTCCATTAGTAAGCATGAAAAACATTTAGTTCAAGCATACAGCCTCTACAATTTAATGAAAACCATCTACTTATCTCACAAAGGAGGGGCCAGGTTTTTATTTAAAGCATTCAAAACATGCCCTTGTACGAAACCAAACCATAAAGTCATTAAATATGTTTTTCCATGCTGTGAATTATTGCAGTTATAGCCCACTGCAATTTTCTCTAGTGACAGGTATTAAACGATAAACAAACCAAAAAATCCCCACCAGCTGATGTTGTTTCATTCGATATTGAATCCTAGTAGTTATTCTGGGGATTGCACACCATTAAGAATGGAAATGATACCGGTATACCGTATGTCATTTTTGTGCTTTTGGGGTGTTTTCATCTGCATGAGACTTTTAGGTTCAATGACAATAATTATAACCACTGAAAGAGGCATTTGGCGGTTTTAAAACACAACAACTTCCTGTTCCTGTTTTAGCTCAATCCAATCAAATCCATGAAAACCTTTTTGAAAGAAAAAAAATTAATAAGCAACCGATTTCTGCCTGATGGCAGTGCTTGTGGCACCCGCCAAATAAACATGCATTTGCTTATCTCTCTCACACACACACACGGCAGATATTTAAGGTGGGAGAACAGGTTACAAAACCACAGTGTGTGTGAAGCAAGTAGGACAAATGCATGTGGTAGAAAGTCCAGCCCTTTCCACGATTCCTCCACTTGATAAAAAAGCTCTTTGACCAGCTCATGCCAACTCCTGCCCCCTGGAAATCTCCCTCATAACTTCTCCAGTGAGTCGGACGATGATGATGGACTAGAAAAGACCAACTCATAGTTATTTTGCCCATCTAAGTTTATAGTTGAAGTTAAGAATAAATAGTAATATAGATGTATGCTAAATGGATGGCCTCATGGCGTTGTTATGGAGAATTTAGAATTGAAGTAAATGAGTTCTATTGTTTATAATCAAGATAACTCTCAAGGATTTGAGGGTTTGAATGTCAACTTTGAGTGGAAACTACTTTAGACAATATGAAAGATCAGAGACTCTTGTTTTTCCTTTTTCTTCTTTTAATTCCATGCAACGGAGAAGAAACCGGTAAGAACAGATGCTAGTATAACACCATTAGCATTCAATAGCAATGCTAAAAATAAGGAATTGAAGGTCACTAAAAAATAATTTACTCTTGAAAGGAAGAAAGAAAGGATATTCTTGGCAAAGTATAGAAAGACATCCTGTTATTTTGTTTGTTCATTCGGTGCTTTAGCTCTCCCCCACGGTTCAACTTCTTGAGGTGAACCTACTAAGCGTGTGTTGTGGTGCTTCAGTGGCCGAGGACGTGGGGGTCCATCAGATAGACCGCCTGGTGGAGCTGCTTACCTCTACAGAATGCAGGGATCTCCTCTCGGCCCTGTCCAGTCCAGAGGAGAACATCTTTCAGCACTTGAAACGCCTCCTTCCTGAGAACAACCACCTGGACCTCGAGCCCCGTGTCAGGAGGGACGCCTCTGCTGCAGACGGTATGCAATGAAAAGCATCTTAATGGTCAATGGGGAACACAAACATATGATGGCTTCTCTATAGAAAGTATAATTCCATAGAAGTAGCATGTTGAACTTCACCAGACCAGCTACCATAACTTGAGCAGATACTTACTCCTGACAGGAAGAAAAAGTACTGGAATATTCTGTACAAACATCTTTCTATATGATTGCTATGCTTTAGCTATAGCCTCTTCTATTGTCTTTTCATAAGTATTACTATACTCGTTTTATGCTTTGGATATATGTAGCTTCTGATGTATACTCCATTCGTAACCTTTCAATTCCATTTGTATAACTGATCAAGCCAAACTCAAACTCTCTCAAAGCGTTGTTTGTGTCATTGTCCTTGATTTGTGAGCGTAGGCAGTCAGCATACCCAGGAAAAGAAGTCCGGCAAGGTCGAAAGAATAAAATGGCGTGATTGCAGAGGAAACGAGCAAACGCATACCTCCCCAAAGTTATTTCCTCGGCACTTCTTGCACCTCCAGAATGTTGTTTCTTGCACTTCTTTTGAAGTGTGCTGACCGCTTTAGTGAGAGTGGAGGCGGACGCGCTTCCTCCTCGTCAGACTGAGCGTGTGGAGGCTCTCTGGCAGGGAGATAGTGGTCCGTCTCGACACCCATATGTTGTGTGTGTTTACCAGCCAGGGAGGCTGAGTGCAGGACAGCGCTGACACACTGGCTGCTGAGGAACGGGGAGCAGATATACTACGACAGGCTGTCCCGCGCCCTGCAGCACATCGGCAGGTCAGACATCGCTGTGGGTGAGGAACAAACAGTGCAGTGCAGACAGAGGGAGGACGGAACTACATGACAATAGTACGGTTGAGAATAGGCGAAAAGAGAGAGAGCGAGAGCAAGAGAGAGAGAGAGAGCGAGAGAGAGGAAGGAAGGAAGGAATAAGGAAGCACAAAGTTAATGTTAAGTAAATGACTTTCAAACAAAGTAGTTAAGGTTTTTTTCCCTCCACTGCCAACATTGTTGGTTTCACACCACACTAATAAACGTTCCATGTACAATTCTATGTTGCTGATTACAGCGAAATCTCAGGGGCCCACCACACACCAATAGCTGTGTCCCTCGATGACAAGCAAATTGGAACAAAGCATCCATGGGGTATACTGTTGTGCACGAGCGTATATGTGTGTGTGTGTGTGTGTGTGTGTGTGTGAATGTGTTTTCAAAATGGGTTTATTCCAGTCAACAGGACCTATTCAACACTTTTTTAACAAAGTCTTGTAATTGCTTCATTACTCAGAGATCTGTTTTAATTGGAACTTAAAATGTGGCATATTTTGCACAATGCTCATTCCTGACATGTGGCGTGCAGCGTGGCGGTGGTGGCGGTCCACTGTAGCGAGGAAAACTCTCGCACAGCCGAGTGGCGTTAGATAGCGGGGAGGTGTAAATGATCAGACAGAGGACTCGCTGAGGAGATGACACCAGCCAGAGTACAAACCATCTGCTGCTTTCATCAGATGAGTCTGGGGGGGAGGGGGGCAGGAAAGAATTTAAAGGAGAAGAAGAGGCTGCGATGGGCAGACACGAATCATAAGATGGGGAATTAGACGGCATCAACGGCTCCACGAAAAAAGAAAGCTACTCCGTCTCAGATCAAAAGGCGGTGGCGTTTTCTTTTTCCTTCCGATTCAGCAATGAGCGTGCAACTCGCTGCATGGCAGTGTGCACGTGAACGCGATATTCTTCATTTCCGGCTCTCCTGACGACACATGCCAGTTGTGGGGGTTTTAAGATAGGAAGTAACATGCAGAGAGTTGGTTGATCTTAAACGTTATCGCTCACAATCACTTGATCTCAGTAGCCTTAGTCAAATGGACACAAAAACGTTGACTACTAATATTCAATACTAGTATATTAAATGTGATACTGAGTTGGAAAATCTATTTACTATTAATGTTTTTGGAGGGCATTTATTTTAAGGTCTAATATGAGACTCAAATGACTTTCAGCTATCCGCTGTGTTTGTTGTCTATTCATTTCCATGCCAATATCGATTTGACTTGATAAACTGCTTAATTTGTGCCACACAAAATAATGGAGTCTAGTTTTTGGTTTCCAGAGGTGGGGAAGAACATCAACCAGGACAAATCTCTGAGTCTGAAACGCTACGTTGAGGGCTACCACAAACACGCGAGCCGGTTAAAGACGCTGCCCACCCACCCAGAGAAAGGCCGTCAGCCACGCGAAGGCCTGAAAAAAACAGCAAGGACGGGTAAGGTCCTCCATCTTGTGACGTGCTCTCACCACACTTCTCGCACGCTGTCACTTGTCACTGACACCCTTCAGGGACCAGCTTCCCGGGAGGAAGTTGGCATTTGTTAATGGCACATCACAAGCGGCAGTAATACGAGAGGTGTACAACGCAGAGTACGTCACATAGCCCTGATTAAACATCCCTCCGCTGCCTGTGAATACTCCACATGCCGACGTCTACTTGAGTTAAACTGCATTCGCTGGGAGCAGCTGCTTTTAGAGAACTGTATCCAAAAACATTTTCTATTTGCATTTGCAGAACTCCTCTAATGAACAGACTTGCTGCTTGTAGAACAACTAATGTGCCGCACAAATTGCCTCATGAGAATCCTCCGAGACCCAGCACAATTTGTCTTTTGAGTTGTAGTGGCGTGGAAAGTTTCCAAAATATTGCACTCCCACGTACTCAAGTACTACAGTACAGGCGGAGACTTCAAACTGTACTGAGCCACTGTCCACCGCCGCAGAATAACCAGATAATAATATTACTTGGCAAGATTTCTTTATCAACCAGAGCTAGCAGCATCTTGAAAACAGTCAACATTTCACATAAAACGTTTGCGTGAAGCGCATTGTTCTGTGAGTAGAGGCAATGTGTCTGTTTGATTCTAAAGCATTATGTCGTATAAAAGCCATTATAAGCTCAGAGGACATACACTGGTAGTGATGAAATAATCATATTATTGACTGCTAGTACTCTGTGTCGAACGCAAGTTGTACTGTCAAAGAGAATGGCGTGGAGAAGTCTCAACTAGAGCCTAAATATCTTGGATGTCTTTCTGGGTTGTCCCTCCTGAGACTGTGTGAATTCCAAATGGCACGGATGGCTTATTTGTTTTTGTCCCCACTGTAGCCCTACATCTACTCTGTGTTTAGATGAGATGCCAGAATAGATTGGTTGGCCGTGGGCATCTTTCCAACTCATTACTGCTAAACTTCAGCACCCTAACCATACAAGGCTATTTGTTCCCTGGACGCCTGCAAACTCAAAAATGTAATTATCACCTGTCATTCACACATAACACCCTCCTCCTGGGAACTTTACCCGAGTTACAACTTCAAGTTAAGAAGGAATGGCAAAGACAGGTGGCTCCTCTGATCAGGGAGATGCCCTCCCAACCGTGACTTTATTGTGACTTTCGAGTATTTAAATGCAGGTGTTTGTGTGTGTGTGTGTGTGTGTGTGTGTGTGTGTGTGTGTGTGTGTGTGTGTGTGTGTGTGTGTGTGTGTGTGTGTGTGTGTGTGTGTGTGTGTGTGTGTGTGTGTGTGTGTGTGTGTGTGTGTGTGTGTGTGTGTGTGTTAGTCAGGGACCTAACATGGCGGGACCTGGACCTGGTACTGGAGCGGGCTCCGGTCCTCCTGCACCGCAGGGGGGTGCTGGACGGAGCGTGGCCGCTGCTCTATGGCCTGCTGCTGGGCGTGGGCGGAACCTTCCTCATCCTCCACATGGTGGTCCGCATCTCCAGGGGGGGCCGGCGAAGCGGACCGCCAGGAGTGAGCCGGGTGCAGAGAGACGTGGGGGCCAGGGGGGCCAGCTGATGACACATTAGCTGGGAGGACACATGTGACCCAACAGAGGCCAATTAGGGAGTGCTGATTGCCCTACTTTAATTATTAAACCAAGCTATTCCTGAAAATGTCCCTCTTGCATTAGGTATGAGACGTGTCCAGCCGGCCATGCTTAATTCAAAAATATTCCCGTCATGTGCATTGTTGGTTGAAAATACACTTCCATTGTCTCACTCTCCAGTAAATCCAGTTAGTCAGTTCCAATTTCAAAATGCGCCACCAATTCCAGTTTCCAAAAGACGGCAGCGGGGATTCACCTTTGGACGAGGTAATTATGCACACTGTGCATTGGCCAGGGTGCCCAGAGCCAACGTGTTGCCAGTGGCGGAGAGGACTGGAGGATGGTGACAGATGCGCTGGTAAGCCAACCCTTCTCACACCAAAGGGCATTCCGGTGTTCCTGTGATACCGATGCCACTTTCCATTTCCCCCCGCAAGTGACGTGTGTGTGTGCCCGTCTGGCATGGAAGAACAACTAATTATCCAGGCTGGCACCCACTCCCCTCACCTCCCCCCACCCCCCACCCAAACCAAAGCCTGCCGATCGCCCCACAGGCAATCCAAAAGACTAATAACAATAACAATGCTAGCAGACAATAGAACACTCTTGGCCGTGATGGCAGACTTCGGCAACGGGGATCGAATCCAAATGGGAAAAAAAGATGGAGGATTATTTTCGCAGGTATGAAGTAGCCAGGGTTTGCTGGCAAGCTGAAATGACTTTGTGTATGAAAATACCTCATAGAAATACCAGGATTGACACAGAGGCTACATCCATTTTGAAATAGTAAAGCTGTGTTAAGAACGGTGGGATTTAGGGAGGAAATGGCAGTGCTTCTTGGAACATTGTTATGCACTTTCCTGCTTGGCCAATCTTTCAGAGCATAAATAATCTTAATATAAAAGGGTTTCTGTCTTTCACATCCTCTACTTATGTAGACTATAACTCAAATAATTATATCATTTAATCTGGCCAATTATGCTTCAGTATGCATAGCGAATAAATTATTAGGAGGTACTAAAACAGCAATTAGACTTCTTTTTTTTTGTTTGTTTTTTTAGAAATAGAAGCAGGGAAAGGCCCATGCCTCAAGGCTTGCTTATACAAAAAGAGCAAGAGGCTATTCATTTGATTTCAACTCTCAGAAATATGTTAAATATATCTACACGGAGGGGTAAACTGTCGTATCTAACACGACCTGCGGGAGCATTATATTACCAAGAAGAGCCATGTCGTGCAAAGACGCTCATGAAACGGCTGCTTTTCTCGTCACCTCAACAGCCGCGACTTGTCGTGCCATCTCTCTCCACGACAAAACGTTTCTCCTTCACTGCTTCTCCCACGCCAGCTGTTAGCATCGTGCAGGTGCCCACGGTGACAGGTGCCCACGGTGACAGGTTCACCTGCTGTGGGCTCGCCTGCATACCTGTAAAGCAGCGGAGAGGAAAGCAGGAGCGCTGCACGCCTGACTGAGTCACGGAGGAAGCGACACGCCGCATGGGGCTCGCGTCACCGTAAAAGTGACACATTCAGAAAATCCCCCCCGAGCCCCGTGACACCATCCAGATATCTACGTTTGCGTTTTGCAATGAATATCAGCAGACGATCTGCAGGGAGAAACATAATGTCAACTCGCGAGATCGAGAAGGTCTCGCGAGACTAAAAACCCTTGAGACTATTACAGTCTATTATTAGTCTTCTCAAATAGACACTTTTCGAACTTCTTTCTTTGACTATCTGAAGCCTAACGTGCCAACTTTAATTTCTAAACGATGCCAATCTCATGGAATAGGTAGGCCTATTCGGCAGTTAAAGAAATATTTCATTTGAATACAAAGGAAAAAATGAACAATAACTTTACATGAAATTGGCACTGCATCCAAGGAATTGGAGCAGCATGATGTGTCACTATTCAAGCACATCAGTGTTATATTTATTTTAAAGCCCGCTTTTTCTTTTTCTGCTTGTCATGGTTTCTGTTGGCCGTGTAGCCTACAATAGTTTGTAGACCGGATTCTCTGAGGAGGGCGCATCTGTCACTTGTGATTGGCTTGGCCCGGCATCAGGAGTCAAGTGCCTTGTCTGGATAAAAATGTAGATGGGGAAGGAAGCGATGCGTGCCGAGACGACGCATCACGGCGTGATTGTGTCCTTGATGCGGCGGCGGCGGAGCGTTCTGCACCGCGGCCTCTGGGGTGTGCTCAGCGTCACTAAAGGCTTTGACTTCACCTCCCTCCCTCCTATTTGCATCTCCATTCATCCGTGGAGGTGCCGCAGTCCCCGCGCACACAGCCATCACTCTCCCTTTGCTCAATATATCCAGATCACACAAGCAACAAGATCACACCCGCTATTTTAAAGTCACATAGGCCTACTCTTTTCTTCTTTTTAAATCGCATTGGCTCAGCTCTTACAACTTCGTTTTCATGGTTACCTCAGGTGGACTGTAATACTTTATCTCCCAAAGTTTTGTTTCTGATTAGAGGTTTTGGAGGGTGTTCAGGTGATGCCACAGTGCCACCCTGTGGTATAAAAAGGTAATCGCAGGAGCAAATGTACGAATCGAATGTACGATCTTGCTATGGCCACTTCTTGGATAACAAAGAAGCAAAGAAATGTGGCTATTGCTCAATTACAAAATTACATTATATTTGATTCCGCCAAATCTGAAAACAGATGTGGGGCATTAATTGCTTGGTAAAGCTTTACAGATACAGTAAAGTATTCTTCAGAGGAATATGAGGTAGAAATGATGCCAACAAGCAGTCCAAGCAGCCAGACATCTGTGAGCAGGCACCACTTACAATCTGTCATCAGTCAGTGTAGCTGTCTCTGTAATTGGAATATGGCTTGTGGGAATTACACATTTATAATGTTTCAAACCAGATGTGCCGTGGCTGAAGTAGCCTACCTTTTCAGAAAGGCTGCATCATGTGAGACCCAGTGCAATTACATGGGTAACTGTTTGAAATGCTGTCACAATATAGTTGATTATAATGGACGATTGCGGATGAGAAAATACATTTAGTCACTTTGGATGGATGAATCAATACATGGTTTGGACACATTCACAAGAAATAATCACGCACCCAAAAATTTGCAATATGGATTTTCTTTACCTGAAGTGCCTTACAATCACACTATAATTATTTTTGAAGAAAAGGAAACTATACTTTCCTCTTTCACAGCTGTCTCTATATATTGTTGAATATAAGTGGCAATTAATAACTGTGAAAAATGTAACAGCATTCAATTCTGCTGATTAAAGGTCAGAGGGAGGAGATGCAAGTAGAAAATACATCACAACTGATATGCTAACAAATTGGCTGTCTGTGTTTTTTACATGTTAAGTTGCTAACTCACAGAGATCTCAAGTTGGCTGTCAGTATTTTATATATGCTAACTCATTTTATGTCAGTATTTTATATAAACTAAGTTGCTAACTCACAGAGATGTCACCTTGGCTGTCAGTATTTTATATACTCATTGGATGTCAGTATTTTTCCATACGCTAACTCATTGGATGTCAGTATTTTATATATGCTAACTCATTGGATGTCAGTATTTTATATATACTAACTCATTGGATGTCAGTATTTTATATATGCTAACTCATTGGATGTCAGTATTTTATATATACTAACTCATTGGAAGTCAGTATTTTATATTGGATGTCAGTATTTTTTATATGCAGACTTATTGGATGTCATTATTTTATATATGCTAACTCACAGATCTCACCCTGGAAGCTGTGGAAGATTCATGGTTGCCTTTGGGAGACCACCCAACCACAAACTGATTCCAGGTTTTCTGCTTGTGGTTCTAACCCGATTCTGCCAAACATGGTATGTTGAATTGAAACTATGCATAAAAAAAATCACTTTCAGAAATGCTAGTACCATAAGGAACAGGCATAGCCTTTTAAAAGTGTATGAGTAATGTAGTAGGGCAAACAAATATACGAAGATACTAAACTGTAAGGCCACTGTCAAGTAAGTCCTTCAATATATAGAATAGAGTGCATTGAATCTGCATTTACCCCAAAGTGATGATAGACTGCAAATGCTGATCCTTGTTGTTGTGTTTCATGTGTCAAAGTGCATTGATCTTTTCACACTTACATTTCCTACATCCACCATATGGAAATGTCATCCATGTTATCCAAGCCAAAGGTGTAGCAGTACGCACACGCACGCACACACACCTTTAGCTGTTGTTACCACAGCACTCAATCGCAGAATACATTATGCTTCCCCCCCCCCCCCCCCCCCCCCCCCCCCCCCCCCCCCCCCCCCCCCCCGCCAACACTGGGCTACCGAAACATCATGCATGAGTTATAACACTGATGAAGTGATCACGCAGAAGCTATTGAATCAGGGCCCTGTAATAACATAACAAGCAGCTGTGATGCCATGTTGGTGCAAGGCATCACAGGATTCACTCCCACGATGCCACAGAGTTGTAACGAGTGTCTTTAGCATCTCACCGCACACCGTGTTGTCTACTTTCATTTCCTTGTTAATGCTGAGTATCGCTTGATGATGAGGTGGGCTACTATGTGTAATGATTAAGTACCGGCTTCTCTGTTGATTGAGTACGATGATATAATGTCATATTAGTCATTCAGTCTATTCCCCTTTTATATTATAGAAATGCACATTGTTGGATGAACCTGTAGTGGTATTATTATTATTCCAAGTTTATCAAACAATGTCCACAATGAAAGTTATTGTTAGTGAGCTCAAAGTTGCACACGAGGAATCCAATACTTCTTTAATTGGAAAAAGGTACTTATTCATGCTACAACATAAAGTAAATAGGCTAAATAAACGAAATGGTAAAGTAGTAGTCTATTTATTTCCAGACTTGCGATCGTAGTTTAATTGTTTGGGTGAATAATTAACCATGTGTCTGCGTGAAGGAGGCTCAATAATTGTAATTAATCACTAGAGATTGCTCCGTTCTCTGTGATTCTATTGCCATCGGTGTACGGGAAGTGAAACAATAGGCAACATTAATTCCTGTCAGCTATCAGCGGTCAGATGCCCTGAACTGCTCTGTAAATAGGCTAAATCCTTTCCAGAGGCGCCACGTTTTGCTGAAACGGCACAATCAAGATTTATGATGCCCAACTGGTCTGTTAATGAAGCAGAATATATCCCCCAACACGGGCTTATGAATCACTTGTGTTCAAAGTCACAATTTGCTGCTTCATCAATGTCTAACAGCTGTTTATTACATTTCCAGAAGTGGTGGTGGTGGTGGTGGTGGTGGCGGTGGCGGTGGTGGCGGCGGTGGTGGCGGCGGCGGTGGCGGTGGCGGTGGTGGGGGATGCTCCGTCATCTTTGGTGTGGAAGATTAATTTCTTACAACAAGCCACGCGTGCCCGGTTTGGCAGCCGCTGTGTAATTGGAATTGTTATTCAAGTTGTTCAAATTTGAATGTTTTGAAAGGGTCACGGCTGAGTATTTCTTGGGGAGTAATAGGCAACCGCTACTGTCGGCCTACACAGGTCCCATGATGACACCACGCGAGTTATCCACCTCAGACACAACACAATTAGTCTCAATGGCAACAAAACGACTGGGCGTGTGAACAAACTTAATACATAAATCTTTCAGTCGCTCGTTTCCAACGGGGACCATGTTAATCAAACCATTATGGTCAATGAACGCGCAATGAGTGCAAAATTAATTTCTCGCTGAACTTCAAATGACAGGGATTGAAAACTTGAACAGTTCATTATAGACAAGCGCGGTCTCATTTGAAAGTGGATTTGCCAAGAATAACGTCATTATGCAATGGGATTGTCGTTTAACTTCTAGGAAGGAAAGGTTATGGCATATATGGCATATATATTTATTTATTTCCCTCATTTTTAAGTCCTCAGTTTAAGTCCATGTGTGTTGATGGTCTTTGTTTCTCTTCTACTGGCATCACAGTTAAGGGATAGTTGCATCAACAACTGACTGGAAGGCTAAATGAATGCAGTCTAAAGAGCTGCCACGGCCATCTGAAGTTCAGAGGAGCAACCGGGACCAAAATCAACAAACTGCAGATTTGAAAGTCAAAACAAGTGAAAACAGATTAGAGTGGCGCTGCTAGACTCCACGCCAGGATTTTCATTTAATTTCTCACGAGAGCACCCACCCCAAACCCTGATTGCACAAGGACAATCCACCCCCGTGTCAAGAGACACAGCGAAGACAGCTCCCCTCATGGCAGGCCCAGGTGTCGGACGAGTGAGTGAAGGGAGAAAAGAGTGGGAGGGAGGGGAGAGAGAAAGAGAGAGAGAGATGGAGATCACAGAGAGGCAAGGCCTTCCAAATGAAAGCTGATTGCTGTAGAAGCCTTGTAATCACTTGTGGTGCCAATTTGCTTTCGGGGAAGGAAGAGAAAAAAAGAGGTGGAGAGCAGTGAACCAGGTGCAGGCCAGAATATCTTAGGAAGGAGTTGTTAATGGCTTCATAAATGCATTCATGCGTCCTCCCCGGCATACCAATAGTATCACCTGCCAGCTGCTAACTCTTGACACCTGCTTCATCTAATTTAGACCTGCCCCATCTAACCCAGACCTGCTCCATCTAACCCTGCCCCATCAAACCCAGACCTGCTCCATCTAACCCAGACCTGTTCCATCTAACCCAGACCTGTTCCATCTAACCCTGCCCCATCAAACCCAGACCTGCTCCATCTAACCCAGACCTGTTCCATCTAACCCAGACCTGTTCCATCTAACCCTGCCCCATCAAACCCAGACCTGCTCCATCTAACCCAGACCTGCCCCATCTAACCCAGACCTGCCCCATCTAACCCAGACCTGCTCCATCTAACCCAGACCTGCCCCATCAAACCCAGACCTGCTCCATCTAACCCAGACCTGCTCCATCTAACCCAGACCTGCCCCATCTAACCCAGACCTGCCCCATCTAACCCAGACCTGCCCCATCTAACCCAGACCTGCTCCATCTAACCCTTAGGGGTTCCACACACTCATCGTTCCTTATATATATATATTAAGGTTCTTTGTGTGGCTTTATTCTTTGTTCAGTTTGAGGTGGAAAGAAAACACAACGGTCTCCTAGCTCTTCATGAGGATATATATTTTTGCTGTAGCAAACTGAGGGGTTGCAGCGGAGCAGAGCTACTGTACGTAAAGTTGCTGATGCCACGCGTTCTACGCCTTCCTCCCTTCCCCGAGACGCTGCAGTCTCCTCACCAGGGAACGGTCAACAGACTGCTAGTCTAGCATCATCTCACAGCTGTGGCCCAGCGCACTTCTCAGTTAGTTACAGGAGCACTGTGTGTGTGTCTCTCTCTCTCTCTCTCTCTCTCTCTCTCTCTCTCTCTCTCTCTCTCTCTCTCTCTCTCTCTCTCTCTCTCTCTCTCTCTCTCTCTCTCTCTCTCTCTCTCTCTCTCTCTCTGTGCGTGCATGTGCATATGTGTGTGTGTAATTGTGTATATATGTATGATTGTGTATATATATATATATGTGTGTGTGTGTGTGAATCCGCTCGGTCAGCAAGTTCACTCAGTAGTTAGTGTAAGCGGTGGATCATATTTCCCTAATTGCTCTAGGCGACGGATTCAATATACTGTTGTCTGGGGTTTGGAATTTCTTTATTGCCCCATCAGTGGAAGGAAGTACTGCTTACAACAACAAAATATACAACTTTATATAACCTGTTGCAAATTGTTGTTGAGTAAGAACACACAAGTTTAGAACTAGAGCATATTTAAGACATTTTATTATGATTACAAAACAACGGACGGATGAAAAACCTTTAATTTGATTTTCACTAGACACTTCTTTGATTCAGTGTTCGTACGGCACAGGCTCAAAACATTTCCTGTGGAGAAACAAATTCTTTGTTTTGTTTTTTTCACAGCATACTGCATCTGTTGTGTCAGGATGTATTAGAAGGAAGACCACATCAGTGTTTTATATCAGATCACAGAGAATGACAACATACCTGTTCAAGATCCTTCTGATCGTCCGTATTTAAGGCGAGCTCTCGCCTCTCCCTCTCTTCCTGCAACCAGCACGGAGAACAACACGTTCAAATACATATAGTCTGACATTGCATTCAAACACTCGAGGAACAGATTAGTAGTATCAAGGCCACATTTCAGATCATGGGCTGTGTTCGAATTGGTCCACTTGTTCCCTTAAGAGTCCACTATTTCGGTTGTCACCATTTTGTAGTGTGAGTGTACAAATCTGGTTCCCAATATAGTGCTCTTATTGTACTTAATACCCCAAATGCACCGTAAATAAGTGTTCAACTGATGCCCACTTATTTCCTCACTATATCCCATGATGCATAGCGGTAGTGTTCTTAATGCAAATGAGCTGTCACAGGGCGGCGAACACGTGCCGGCTGATTAACGCAACAAAAATGTGTCTCGCTGATGGATTTCACTGTATAGTGCACTATTCGGTACAGTGTACTATATAGTGTTCACTATTCGGTACAGTGTACTATATAGTGTTCACTATTCAGTACAGTGTACTATATAGTGTTCACTATTCAGTACAGTGTACTGTATAGTGCACTATTCGGTACAGTGTACTATATAGTGCACTATTCGGTACAGTGTACTATATAGTGTTCACTATTCGGTACAGTGTACTGCATAGTGCACTATTAGGTACAGTGTACTATATAGTGTTCACTATTAGGTACAGTGTACTATATAGTGTTCACTATTAGGTACAGTGTACTATATAGTGTTCACTATTAGGTACAATGTACTATATAGTACACTATTAGGTACAGTGTACTATATAGTGTTCACTATTAGGTACAGTGTACTATATAGTGCACTATTAGGTACAGTGTACTATATAGTGTTCACTATTCGGTACAGTGTACTATATAGTGCACTATTAGGTACAGTGTACTGTATAGTGCACTATTAGGTACAGTGTACTGTATAGTGCACTATTCGGTACAGTGCACTATACATTGCACTATTAGGTATACTATATAGTGTTCACTATGTAGGAAATAGAGAATGACGGAACAAGCGAGCCAAATCAAACGCATGTCTTTGAAAGGACGGTCGCAACATTAGTAGCAAAACGGAGCTTGCCTTGGATAGTCCCGTAGTGTTTCCGGCGGATGTGTGCTGAGCGTAGAGCACAGCGTCGTGCACGGTGAGGAAGAGGCAAGTACGAGAGAGACTACCCTCGCCGTCAAGCGCCCCGCCCACCTCCAGCTCCTCGTACACCTGGCCTACAAACCAGCGGCACACCGAGATCACGTGCAGCTGTCGTTACCTCGGCCTTTGCAAGTCACTCTTACATTGGATGTATTACGAGATAGTCATACAACAACAAATATTATAGGTTTTATTGTTTTACCTTGAACGTTCGCCAGGAGCAGTTTAATTCCCAGCATCTCGTAGCTTGAGTTCATCTGGTTGGAGACGAAGACAATTAATAACAAAATGGAGTTTTTTGGGGGGAGGATTGGATTGGGCAAAACGTGATCCAAGACCCGCCTACTCTATAACCACCCTACCACAGGCTTAACCACACATACCAAATGCCCACATTTCCTGTCTGGGATTCATGAAGTCCCATCTTATTTTATGCTTATCACACACGGAGGCTGACCTTGGTGAGCACTTTGACCCCATTCAGGTCTACAAAGCAGACGCCGGCCAGGTCCAGTATGAGGGTGTGGAAGGGCATGGGTTGGGAGTCCAGGGCCAGGGGGCTGTCGGGGGGCCCACCGGGCACCTGATCCTCCAGCCCACCATCATTGAAGTGGAAGTTGACATAGCTGGTGGTGGGGGAATCACTTTTGGGGTCGAAGTCGTTCTGCAGTTCAAGGTGTGAGATTGTCTTAGGGAGGAGACGGATGAATAGATGAAAAGAAAGTGTGGCTCATCAATAAGGTATACTGTATATGCAATGCTCTCGGATTCACCGGTCAGGGTCTCAAACGATTTCAGGGAATATAAACAATATAAATATTGCACATGAAATGGAAACTGATGGCAGGTTAGAGTCTATGCGCACAACAATTGTTTTTCAGAATTGCATCGCACCAAGCTTCAATGGCTTGAGGCTGGATATCCTGTGCCTCCCGATACCGTAGAGTATGTCTGTATTCTATCACTTCCATGTTCCTTCCAAGCTTAGCGGGCCTCACCTGTGTCTTCATGGTGACCAAACTACTGGGTTTCTTGCGTCGCAACTCCTTATCCTTCTTATCCTCCTTCTCCTTTTCCTTCTGCTGTTTCTTCATAAACTTCCTCCTGGCCAGGATAAGCTTGTCAGGGTCCAGATTGGTCTACAAGTAAACACTCATGGGTAAACACACGCACACCCACGCACAGCGACAATGCAGTCATGCAAACATTGTTGACCATGAGTGGCAGTGAAACGAGACCATTCATTCACAGTACCTTCTTGATGACCTTCTGTCGAAAGATTTCCGCGTTTGCAAAGTAAAGTGGAGAGCAGTAGTTCACTATTTTCACCCCCTTCACAGATGCCACCTGTCCAGGAAGAATTTTAGAACAACATGAATTGCAAGTTCATTTAAAAAAAGTATGTGTACATGCTTGTCTGTGTGTGTGGGTTGTCTGTGTGTGGATGTGTGTGTGTGTGTGTGTGTGTGTGTGTGTGTGTGTGTGTGTGTGTGTGTGTGTGTGTGTGTGTGTGTGTGTGTGTGTGTGTGTGTGCTTGCGTGTGTGTGTGCTTGCGTGAGTGTGTGCAGGGGAATTGGCAGTACCTTACTGTAAACTTTAGGATTTCTGTAGATATCTGTATCCATAATTTGGTCAATTGCTGAACCATTTCGACTGAGAAAGAAAAGTGTGCATTAAAATATAAATGACATGCATTTGGAAATGACTAAGTGTTTAGGATGAGGCTCCAGGCTCCCACTCACAACTGTGTTTTGAATATAACCACCAGTATGGAGAAGCTCACTCCGATGGCAACACCATAAGGCAAGCTGAGGAAGAACGTAGCCAGGAACGACACGACCCACACACACTGGATGAGAAAAACACAATCACATCGGGCACCAGCCAAAACAATGAAATGACTTTGCATGACAGCGCTGCAGCATTGAGATGCATGGCCAAGGCTTACGCAATCCAATCTGCTCTTCTGCCACAGGTAATAGGGGTCAGAGAGCTGCAGCAGAGTGTTCTTCAAGTTGACCGCAATCAGCGCTCCAAGCACCGACTGCAATAAACGGTGAGCGACGCACATATTACCCTGCTGAAATGTTTGTGGTGCCGTTTAATTCAATATTTCCCATAATGCTGCTGTGCGTCCACATACTTTAGGCAGGGGTTTCAGATAGACGCCCAGGGCTAGCATGGTGATCATCACAACGAGCATCACACACAGACTGGCAAACTATGGGATGGAAGAAGCAGAGAGGTATGTGGCAGGCAATGCTGGGACCTAGATTGCTTTTGTAGCTTGTATGTGTTTAGTGGTGCAGCTCAGGAGCCCCCCCGACCTGCGAGGTCCCCCCAGCGTTGTCCACGGCGAGGGTCACCGAAAGGGCACAGCAGATGACGTGGATCTTGAAGAACGACCCAAAGAAATTACTGCAACCGAGAGCCAACATCTCCTGTCAGGGAATATACATATAACGATATACATAACGATAATACATATGACGATAGCATGATGAAATCATAACATGATGAACTGATATTATTGATCTATGACACGGTACAATTATCATTTCACATCATGTCATATGACAATTTCAACAGCTGATGAACTGATAGAATCATAATACGATAAAATTGTAAAATCATCAACTGAATACATTAGGACAAGCAGTTAGAAATGCCACCTCGCTGAAGGTAAAAAGAGATATGGTCGATTCTCCACCTGATTGGGGTCCACGTCGTAGCCGTGCTTTGCTGCCAGGGTCCTGCCCATGGCCAGGTTGATAACGTATCCTACGATAGCCAGGGAGAACGCCGTGCTCAGCATCTCCTCCCATTCACACACCGCTGGCAGGATGGGTGCAGGAAAACTAGGAGACAAAAGCCAGGACCGGTTATAGTTTGCAGTAGTGATACAGACATGTAAAGAGCCACTTAATCAGGCCGACATGTGTACTGAGGCTGCAGTGGCCTGCCTTACCCCAAAGGAATTTCCCCCACTATGTCCATATGATAAGTCTCTGGCAGGTCCAAAGGGCCGGATATGGCCGTGGCCACCACCACCTATGTAGGCAGAAACACAAAGACCCATCTCTAAAGAAAGATCCAAAAACGCTTACCTAAAGCTTTACACTTTTGCTGAGGTGCATTACCCTATAATGCAGAGGTGCATTACCCTATAATGCAAAGTGTAGATGCAAAAGTGCAATTCCTATTAAAAAAAAAACACATTGTGATTCCTCTTCAAGTGGAGTGAGTGCTGCTTCTTACTATGATGATCTCCATGGGGATGGGGAACGGCAACTTGTGGCGGTAGTGCGCCCCCAGCTCCTTGGACACAATGAGGACCACACTGCTGATCAGGGCGAAGAGCAGCGAGGCTATGTTGGTGTAGGGAAGGCCGCATACGATATCCACAAGAGTCTGGTGGAGGGCAGCGAGGCACAGGGTATGTCCATTACAAAACATAGCTATTAAACCGTAGTCTTCAGCTGAAGACGGATCTCAGGTAACTCGCCTCCCGACTAGAAAAGGAGTGATTTTAAGGGGCGACATTACTTACGTGCACTATGGCCAGGGGTCCGCTGTAGGGCGGCACATTTATCCCAAAGATGTACTTGAGAACTGAGATGAGGATCTGCAATCCTGCGGCCGTCATGAAGCCTCTGATGAAGGACTCCGAGAGATAGATGGCCACGAAGCCAAACTGCATACAGCCCAGGCCCATCTGCACACCGGCACAACCGTGGTGACCCCACCATGCGCAGCAACGCCTCAACAATGTAACGCAACGAGCCGTCAGCGTGACGCCATCTTGGGAGTCAGTGTGCTCTCCATGTGATGACGACAACGTGTCACGACAACGTCACGACAACGTCACGACAACGTGACGACAACGTCACGACAACGTGACGACAACGTCATGACAACGTCACGACAACGTCACGACAACGTGACGCCAGCGTCACGACAATGAGCCGTCAGCGTGACGCCATCTTGGGAGTCAGTGTGCTCTCCATGTGATGACGACAACGTGACGACAATGTGACGACAACATGACAACAACGTGACGCCACCTTGAGAGTCAGTGTGCTCTCCATGTGATGACCATGTGACGACGACAACGTGTCACGACAACGTGTCACGACAACGTGACGATAACATGACGACAACGTGACAGACAGACAGACAGACAGACAGACAGACAGACAGACAGACAGACAGACAGACAGACAGACAGACAGACAGACAGACAGACAGACAGACAGACAGACAGACAGACAGACAGACAGACAGACAGACAGACAGACAGACAGACAGACAGACAGACAGACAGACAGACAGACAGACAGACAGACAGACAGACAGACAGACAGACAGACAGACAGACATAGACATAGACATAGACATAGATAGATAGATAGATAGATAGATAGATAGATAGATAGATAGATAGATAGATAGATAGATAGATAGATAGATAGATAGATAGATAGATAGATAGATAGATAGACAGATAGATAGATAGATAGATAGATAGATAGAGGCCAACTTGAGGTCTTTCAGGAAGCAAAAGAGGAACGCATCCATCACCTGTATGATAGCTGTAAGGCAGGCGAGTGTTCCAGATATTCCCAGCCGGACGTCGTTCATCTTGTCCGTGTCCACGACGGTGGCGTTGAGCGTGGCGTTGTAATGACTGAATTCTGACTCTGGGGCCAGCCGCAGACACACCATTCCCACCATGATGCTTAGAACAGCGAAGGTACCTGGACACACGGGCCGTGGTGATTAATGGGTTTTACCATTGCCATTAAGCAGCCTATTGGGAAGACCGAAGGCAGAGAGTGGGCTCATTGAACCAGTGCAGGCCAGGGTCCGCGAGAAACTAATCACTGGTCTTAAAAGTAAAAAGGAGCACAGATAAATCTTCCAGATTTACCTGGGACCATCTGGTGGACTGTGCCCATGAAGAAATACGGGATGAGGGGGAAGAAGGAGGAATAGAGGCCATTTACCGGAGGAAGGCTGGCCAGGAGAGCAAACGCCATGCCTGAGGAGAGGAGAGAAGATGATAGTTCAGCCGTCAAATACTTACACCATCCAATCAAAATCGGATCATTTGAAAAAGCCAGTTCATCCGTCCGTTTGCAGCCACATTGTTGGGAAGTTTTGTAACGTTTTGGGCTATAGAAGCTCGCAGAAACCAGCGGACAGTAGGCTGTTGTTCATTTGAATCACTTTTATTTGAAGATGCAGATAGTACAGGACAAGCATATCGCACATTTCACAGCTTCTGCATTTATATTATTTGTTCTGAGTCTACCATCGTAAAAATAGACTAGAAGGGGCCGCCCAGTGCTACAACATTTTTGTACCGATCAGATTCACCTAATAGTGGATTTCTAAAGAGAGACCGACCCTGAGAGAGAGACAGATAGAGAGACAGACAGAGACAGACAGAGTGACAGAGACAGACAGAGAGAGACAGAGACAGAGACAGACAGAGACAGACAGAGACAGACAGAGTGACAGACAGAGTGACCGACAGAGAGAGACAGACAGAGACAGACAGAGACAGACAGAGTGACAGAGTGACAGAGACAGAGAGAGACAGACAGAGTGACCGACAGAGAGAGAGACAGACAGAGACAGACAGAGACAGACAGAGTGACAGAGTGACAGAGACAGAGAGAGACAGACAGAGACAGAGACAGACAGACAGAGAGAGACAGAGTGACCGACAGAGAGACAGAGACAGAGTGACAGACAGAGTGACCGACAGAGAGAGAGAGAGAGAGAGAGACAGACAGACAGACAGACAGACAGACAGACAGACAGACAGACAGACAGACACAGAGTGACAGACAGAGAGACAGAGTCAGAGGGAGAGACAGAGACAGACCTTGGGGCACTTGTATGGTGCCAGCGCTGACCCCACTGACGACATCAACGAGCAGGTTCTCCTTGACCTTGTACCGGGGCAGCCAGCTCAACACGGGCAGGTGTCTGTACAGCAGGCCCTTCAGCCGGGACCCAGAGCACCTGACACAACCAGAGGAACGCTTGCCTCAGCTCATTTCAAAACTTCAAGTTAAGAATATTTTAACTTCAACTATGCTGATCTTTCCCTCCACAAATGACTTCTGTCACAGTGCAGGCTTGAAAATATATTTATTGCAAGTTAAATACTTTCCACGTCATATTTGTATGTATCCATGTACAGGATCTTGTACCTGAAGAGTTTCTTCACTTTCTCTGCCACTGGGAACTGGCGATCCTTTTTGTCAAAATCTCTATCGAAATCGGCGATGTTATAGGCAGGCCGATCAATCACATAACGGGGCTTGTCCTGTTCCATGGCCGGCTGTGGCATCTAGGAGAAACATATGTTGACGTACATATTGCTAAAATATTTGCCCCAAATACTTGTATGAACTTTGACTAGGCTCCACAAGTGCATTGCTTTTAGTAGCCACCTTATCTAACCTTGAGCTAGCCAACAGGTCAGTGGCGTGCTCAGTATTTGATCTGGTAACCAGTAGCTACACCACCAACCCTTCCATCTCATCTATGACCAACCTTGTTGTAGCTCAAACAATAGACTTTAGGAGGAAGCATTAGTGCCAAGGGAAAAAGTTTACGATATAGATGCAAATGCCTGTCATTTAACAAAGATGAGATCAATTAATTATATATGTTTAAATTACTAAAAGAGTTAAGTGGTAAAAAGACATGCAAGGATCTCGGAAATATTTTAAAGGCCAGTTGCGTATAAGCAGTAATTACAGCTATTGACACAACTATGTCATTAACTTGTCTTAAGAAGATATGAAAAGTTGACCACCCTATGTCCCTTATTATAGCACATTATGATGTTAATAGACCCCATGAGTTAAACTGCAGAAGTATTTAAAAGCAATGCTGTACCTTATCACGGGAGAAGTTCTAGTAGCATGAGGCAGACCTGAGACTTATTCAGAAGGCGGTGTTGATTAAACATCTTGAAATCTGACCTTCAAAACCTTCTGGGTGGAGCTTACTATGAAATGACACACATTTTTGTCTAATAAATATACACACCTGTTGCAATAGTAATTTACTTTTCCTACTAGGGCAAACGACTAAAAACACATTCAGAATATGTGCATGTTTAATGGATTTTAATCATGTCCCAACTTCCTTACATTCTTTAAAAATAACAGTAATAGGCTTATTTGCTTAGGGCAAAACAAAGTCAAAGTCTTGGGTTATAAACAATACCTTACAAATACATGTTCAATTTGACAAACACAAACATATTAAATCCAAACAATTAAATGCCAATATTGTAGAGAGCTAGAGGCAAGCAATACATTATTCGAGTGTATAGTGGTAAGCAGACATTTGGGTCTGTAGATTAATGTCACAAGCAAACAAGCAGAAATATCATTCAAAATCTAAAGTGCAATTATTTGTCTAATCAATTTCAGTTTTCTCCGAAGGGGAATGTTAAAGTCGTCAAATGAACTCAGCAAGCAAAGAGAAGTCTCCACCTAGTGGTATAAAAGGGAAATTATCTGTTCAACGACGCAAGCCCTGTTCTTTGAAAGTTTTCATTCTATGCTACCGCTTTAAAAAGAAGTAGCATTTTTTACACGACTATTATCAAGTGCTACTTATATTGATAAGATCTACTGCATGAAGCCAAGCATTTAATGGCTCAGACCTCACTCCAACCAAAAGATAAATAACTTTCCAACAAACTAATTTGCAATTCATTTTCCAACAATGACTCCTCGTCTTAAATGACTAGAGGGAAAAGCAATTTAAAAAAGCTGCGTATACCGTCTTCACCATGAAATATCTTTGCCAAGTGACATTGGTTGAGAAAAAAACTAAAGGGGGAAATGACCATTCAACCACCATGGCTAGCAGGACAATATTTGCAGAGAGGGGGAAAATAGTTACTTTCAGACGTTACGCTGGGGATGTCCGACAAAGCAATGAGGGCAGAGTTAACGTATAAATTGTTTGATCAAATGACTCGCTTGAGGTTCACTTGAGTAGATGTTGTAGTCTGTTGTAGTACTCTGTGTTGTGGTACAATTTCCTTTTCAAAACAAAAACACACACCATTGGTAATTGCACAGTTAAAATTATTCTTCAGATGTGCATGTAGTCCTTTAAAACATGCCTGGAACAAGCCTTCATAAAAACAAATACCAGAACAGAACCAGTACTTCCCAGCTTAGAAGACCCAGATCCAAAGCATGTGAAAACATGACACAACTACACAAGCCAACACACACACACACACACACACACACACACACACACACACACACACACACACACACACACACACACACACACACACACACACACACACACACACACACCTGGATATTTCAAGTGGGAGAACAGGTTATAAAACCACTGTTTGTGTGTGTGTGTGAAGCACGTAGGACAAATGCATGTGGTAGAAAGTCTCATGACTTCTTTTTCAATCCAGCACTATACGCATTTCCTCCACTTGAAGCAAAAGCTCATTGACCAGCTCATGCCAATTCCTTCCCCCCAAAGAATCTCCATCAAAAGCATACTCCAGTGAGTCTGACGATGTTGGTGGACTAGAAATCGCTGAGGATGCTGATGTCTGCAAACTCCTGACGGTATCGGTGTGAGTACAAGGCCAGCAGGAAGGCCCATTTGAGGGTCAGGAAGCTCCAGACGCAGGATAGGTAGAGGCTTTGTGGGTCAGTTGGAGCTGTAGGACAGAGTGACTGTTTCGATTAGTTTCCCTTGCACAGCATGTCTATCTCGACACATAACATGATGGACAGCTGGGTCAAAAACGTATACGTTATGGTCAGTCGGTTTATCCAAATGTATCTTGATACATAGTTAGAAATAACATTGTTACGCATGTAAAAGCTACTAATTATCCATGTACTTCTATTGATATAAAAAGTATGCATTATGAATTACTTTGCTTCTGCGTGATGGCAACGGTCAGGAAAGTAATGAAGGCCACCAGGGCGAACACGGAGAAGACAACACCGACAAATATGAAGAACTTGAGGCCCTTGAGCCAGGTGCGCCAGTAATCTTGGAGATACATGATGTGTGTCACAAGAGACCACAGTGCCAGGACTCCTGTAGACAGAAATAAACAAGACCACTTTAACGTTGTTGTTGTTGTTAGGGTTGATGAATGATGATGCTGATGACTATCGAATACATATTTGCTGCAGGGCTGGGTTTAGACCAAAGGTGTGTGGAACAGCAAAGGTTAGATTACATTAGATATAAGTAAGTTACCATACCTGACAAGCCTCCCATCGCCGCCGTCCACGGTTGTTTGTATGCTATGTTCCAGACGAAAAAGGCCGAAAATCCCACCAACGTACCAAACGTAGCATATGCTATGCTGATGTACGTCCTGCTCGTCCCCATTATGTCCCAATGTGTGTAATTGTCCTGACTGTTAAAATGTAAGCGTGGATTTCGAGATGTTTCAATGTAGTTGACTGGTGCACACTAATCGCTTAACCTGTGATGTAATGTCCTGGACAATCCTCGGCAGCGTAGAGACGGCGAAGTGCAAGAATCCGTCACAAGAAGAGCTACGTTGCCATACAACTTCTTTTGTTTTTCTTAAAATAACATTTAAAAGCTATATGGTCTTATAAAGAATCGACGACAGAATGTTCGGTTGATCGGATGAAGGAAAAAAAGAGCACAGCAGCAGCCAAAACAAAATAACTTGTTCTTCGAATGGCGTCTAGTGATGTTACATATGCTCTATAGCGCCACCATCTGGTACGGAGTTTACATTTGGATTTATTTAAACTAATAAACCAAACACACAACTTCTAATACAAGTATTCTACTGTGTGTTATTGTAGGGAAAGAAACTATTACTAAAGGCGTTTTTGTCATCTGTAGCTTTTCATCTTTCAACATTATTTTACCAAGCAATGAATAGTTATTAGAACATTCACTATTTGTGTGAGCTTGAGTTGACTGCATCCCCACCCCCCACCCCAAACACAAACACTGGCTCACAGTTCTATTCGCACGATTACCACAGACAGTATCTTTGCTATTCTCCTCCTGAAGCCCAGAGGCCTGAGTTGCATGACCTATCGGAGAGACACAGGAAGTTGTCTCAGTCAAACACCCCCCAGAACTAGTACTAAACTCTCAAACTCTCAACGTGTTCAAGCCGATGAGAAATGACAAGAGTAGCAGACAAGCTGGATGTTACAAAAACCTCTCAGGGCTGAAGAAAAGACCAGGTAAAATGTATAAAATAAAAATATATATCAGGTATCTTTACTGAATAAAAGCAACAACTTTTGTGAGCATTATGTAATGGCATAAAATATATGACCTCCATTTTCAACATTGTGAGACCCTTTTAATTATGCTTTCCATGTATGGAATGGAGAATTTACGATCAGATACAATTCTATCTGAATCAACTTTATTAACACCATTTTTTACATTAAACTCAAGTAATTGTCCATTGTAATAGTACAATGGTGACCCCAGAGTGGTCACGTTGACATTTTATTTGGTCTTAAAATGTGCCTAGATGACTATGGGATACTGCAGAAGTACTAAGACACTATTACTTTAATAGCAAGTAGATTTGTGGAGAGACTCAGTAGCACTTAGCACTGCATGCTTTTGAGTGCCTTCGTCCATAATAACCTTCTAACCTTTCAACGTCTGTCATCGTCAATTTCATTGTCTATCATCATGGGGTCTGGCTGTCAACCAGCCAGTGGAGGCATGGGGAAGGAAAAGGGTGTTCACATGCTTGTGTTTGTTTATGTATGGGTGTGTCTGTATGTGGGTGTGTGTGTCAGTGCAATTGTATGTGTGTGTGTGAGGGTGTGTGTGTGTGTGTCGGTGCATTGTACGTGTGAGTGTGTGTGTTTGTGTGTCGGTGTGTGTGTGTGTGTGTCTGTGTGTGTGTGTGTGTGTGTTTATGTGTGTGTGTGTGTGTGTGTGTGTGTGTGTGTGTGTGTGTGTGTGTGTGTGTGTGTGTGTGTGTGTGTGTGTGTGTGTAAAGGGGATTGGGCAGAAGACAACAACAGCTTTCAAAGGAGACATTCCATGGGCGTAGAAACGTTAGCAGGAAATCCCTCTCCCATTCTCAGAAGAACAGTACAAATAAATACACACACATGTACTCACACACACTGCTCACATTTTACTTGCATTTAACGTTACACCTTATGTTACTCCCTACACAGGATGGCAGGAAGATGAAAAACCCGGGGAAATAGTATGTCATATCACAGTTCAAAACACTATATATACATAGATATAGATATGAACACATTAGAACACGTTTGTTAACATTGTTCCATGCACTGAATTGTTAGTGTTTTACCACTAGAGGGCAGCATTACTTCGAAATGTTGTACAGCCGACATTCCCTTCTATGATTGAGTCAACGTACTTCGAAATTGAGGAAAGAATGAAGCTAAATCTAGAATTTGGGATAGTAATAATAATAATAATAATAATAATAATAATAATAGCACAGCTGTTCACATGTTCTCTGATCTTAAAGAAGATAAAGTCGTGTCCAGTCTGAGTTCCAGACAGCCTTTTTAACAAGCACTTGCTCCACATATCCTTCACAAAGGCAATTATCATCATTTTGATTGCACATTTACTTCTCGCTTGAGATTGGTCCACATCCGTCTGAAAATGATAGTCAAGTATCACTCGTGCCTTTCAAGCAGCATCTCTTACAGTCATTACCATAACGCCTGCAAGACATTGACCTTCCCCTGCGTGTCTCACACAGCAGACAGACTTCAGCTATGTTCTTTTCTTTAGTCACCACGTGAGCCTGTTTACATTCCCTGTCGTTCATAAGAAAGAAAACTATAGATCCCTTCACTCTTTGAGCAGTGTGCATCACAGACAGCACTGAGCAAAGAGGAAACGCCGCAGTCAACACTCGTTCTTCCTTTGGAATGTTTGTTTTCTTATGTGTATGGATTTGGCCTTTATGAGGGAAACGGAAATATACAAAAACCTCCTGAAAATAAAACCAGACTGGTGAGTAGTTTGATTGTCATATTGGTGGCGAGGAACACAAGGTAGTTACAGCTTACGGGCAGATATTTCAAGTTGATGTAGTTTGTTTTAACTCGGCACAGCAACTTCACACACTATCCTCATATCCTCACACACACATACACACGCACACACACACACACACACACACACATAAACACACAGGACTGTTGGACCATTAGTAGCTTCTTCACACTTCATCACACACACACACACACACACACACACACACACACACACACACACAGGCAAGCAAACCCTCACACACAGGGAAGCAGTGATCAGGGTACTTCAGGGGAAAGGGGCTGGGCAGCTTGACTGAACACTCGGGTCGGTGCAGGAAGGGCAGTGCTGGGCTGGAACAATAGCTGGGCTTTAAACAACTCTGTCTCTTACGTAACATGTCCAGACTGCTGTAGCCACACCACACAGTGGACCACAATACAGTTATAGTATATCTGAAGCTGGGGAAGTTAGTGGAATAAACAGAGTACTACTACTTACTGTTTAATATAATATACATTTAATAGAAATGTGTCATTGTGGTGGTTGACAATTATAATAATTCATTGTATTTATATATATATATATATATATATATATATATATAACTTTTCTAGGCACTGAAAGTGCTTTACATAACGTATATGTGTGTGTGTGTGTGTGTGTGTGTGTGTGTGTGTGTGTGTGTGTGTGTGTGTGTGTGTGTGTGTGTGTGTGTGTGTGTGTGTGTGTTATGTCAAAAAAGAAAAACAATGAAAAGCCAATGGTGTGTAACCTGGTAGTTGACAATGTGAACTACCAGGTTACACACCACCATTTTTTCTTGATTATGATTTAGTTTCAAGGCCTATAGAACAAGTAATAGTGATGTATACAACAGCATAATAGATACTAGGTGTTTGCACCTAGTATCTTTAAAAAAAGTATCTTTTGTTTGCTTTTATTCAGATACTGTGGCGGCCATGTTCTCCATGGACGCAATAGTTACTACATTATTTCCATCGAGACGAGGGACACCGGAGTTGGGAGGAGTAAGTAATAAACACAGTAAACCACAATAAACACAGCATTTGATTACACACACACACATTGACATGTGTATTCTGGCTTTCTCTACATAATGTTTGGGAAACGTATAATGTATTCCAGCTGAACAGTCTCATTTGTTCATTTGTTTCATTCAGTTATTTCCCCTTACAATGTTTATACTATAGAAAGCATGATTTTAAAGTGTTTGTGAGCACTGGGACTTTCAAACCCAAGGAGACACAAGTCCCCCTTTCATTAAACAATAGATCTCTGACACTGATATCCAGATAAAGAGTAGCCAAGGATATATTTTTATAGACTAGGGCCTAGTGTTCGTTGGCAGCCCTCCAATTACACCAGTATATTCAAACCATAGTCAACCACATAAGTAAACAGCAATAAAATGTAACAGTCGTCGTACTACAGTTAAATAGTATAAATGAGAGGCGTCGCCCCAGCCATCGCAAGCCCAACGGTCTGCCCTTGAAACCCTTTATCTCAAGCCCACATACAGCAGTGGGCCAGAAATCTAGCCGATCTGATAAGTAGTCCTATTGGCGTGTTGTATGGCGTGCATGCCCGAAAGCGCAAACAGCAACAGCATGCGAACGACCTGTGCACCTCCCTGGGCAGTACATGTGAAGAAGTGTAGTCTCTGGCTGCACTACAAGGACCTTTCAAGGGAAACAAATATAAAGCCACGCATATTAGCAGCTTATATTGCTCCTTAGCTTATATAGATAGGCTACAGATGTCCTTCATACAACCACGATGCATGAGTTCACAGTAATGTTTAGCCTACCAAACGCCTTCCCCATCGCAAGAACACCCCGACGATCGAAGACGGCATAGATAAAAGCCTAACTAACGAAAACAAAAGTAATGAACAATGAACTGGACGCTGAGCTGAACGGAGCGCTTATAAATACTCTTAATTATGACTCGCTCGCGCGCCGCACTCAGAAGCGCACTCAACCCGCAACACGGGCAACATCGCGCGCCTGTGCTGCGGGCGGTAGGGGCGGCTGAACACACAACTTGTGCGTTTCCTAGAAAAAAAAAAACGTGTCGTCATGCGTGCTTGGATTTAGATGAAGAAGCAGCAGACTTCTCCGGTGCCTGGAATTGTGTGAATATTACTTTGCGTCAGATGACGTATATCGCTTTCAGACTCCTGTTGCCGTTCTTTGCTTTATAAGTCGAATAAAATAAAAAAAAGTGGAGTCCTGAATGGAGCCAACAAGTAACTGTAGCTCCCACTGCCGCTGCTGCCACCGCCACTTCTACGCCGCTGCATTGAACCGGTGTGATATGTAGTATAACCAAAATTATGTCACGAGTGGATCAACCGTTCTGCAGAATCGCTGTCTGTCACTGTGGTTGGTTTTCGTATTAAGAGAAGACCATGCATCTCTTCCGGAGTTACAACTATCAAGTGTTCCCGGACCGAGGTTCCCTGCAGCAACCGACTATACGAGGCATCAGCTGGGTAGGCTATTCTTCAGACCACATTGGTGCCATTAGGAGTTTGTTTGTTTTACTGGACGATTGGCTGTTGACATAATGGAAATGCGCAGAGCAGATTGTTGTCCGTGTTGTTCATTTAAGTAGTAGGTTTATAATACGTTTTACTATTAGAATAAGTAGTTGAAGGCTGGTATTACTGTCATGTTATTGTTATGAGGTTGTTATTGTTATTATAGTGAAATCAGACCTACCAATAGTGTAAATATACTTAATTCAAGTATCCTCAACCAAATAGCAAGAAGTCTTTGTTGGCAGTATGATGCTGGTCTTGATTTATGGCATAATCATAGTGCCTCTAGGCTAACTTAGACCGATTAGTCGTTGGCAGTGATGGCAGAGTCTCTAATACTGGCGCAGTGTCTGTTACTGGCCGAGTGATACAAGTTTGGCAAATTAAGATCAGTAAGTAACATGTTTCACATGTCAAACATGTTAAATTACATCCTATCTTTTACCTACATCCAGCAACATCTTAAGGATTATTCTGAGTGTTAGTATTAGTAAGTAATACGTATTAACAGTATTTTTGTTGAAACAGAAGTGGAAAGAAGAGGATGACATTTTTCAGCAACAAAGACATAATTTGTATTTCCTTATTAAAAAATGTGGTTATTAATAGTGCATTGTTTATTGTTCGCCTTCATCCACCCCTTTTTACACTCCTTCACAATCGTCATTAAGGAGCTCCAGTGTTGGCTGAAGAATGCACAAGAGGAAGTTCCATGTAGTTGTAGCGACCAGGTCACAGGAAGGGCCAGAATAGTGCTCTAAATTTACCTGACTGACTATTATGAGACATTACTCAATAGGCAAACTATCTCACCAAACATCTCTGCTGTGACTCCATTTTGTGGAAAGGGGGAAAGGTTGTGCATTTGGTCTTTGAGAAAGTTAGAATCTGTATCAGCATGATATTAGGTTTAACAATGGCACGTGTTACATATATGCCCCAACAAAATCATTGTTTGGTCAATATCAACAATATGCTACAGCTTCTGTGCTGCAGTCCTCTTCTTCATAGAGAAGAGGATATCAAAATTCACATTTACCTTTTTGAGGTATTTCTTCTTTGTGTGACTTGTGACTAATATTGTCCTGCAGATAGGATCTAATAAATATATACGAAGCCAGAAACCGCCATGAATGCTTGAGTGACTTGAGGTGCATGGCAATGTAAGCAACACACACAGTGCCACCCTATTGACATCTGGGACATTTCTCCATTAACATTCTGGCACAATGCTACAGGCAGTGGCATTCGCAACATCGTTCGAGGAATTAACGAACGGCATGCACAAAATGCTACTCTCTGTTGAAGCATCTCTGGACCGCCACTCTCTCTGTTTGGTCATTCATCGGCATGCTGCCGCAACATTGCACCCTAATGGCAGAGAGTCCATTAGCAGTAATTCCTGTGCTGAACACCAAGCTGCCAAGCGCCTCCAAGGAAGCAACGAGACTCATTAGGTGATGCTAGGACATGGACCCCCCCCCCCCCCCCCCCCCCCCCCCCGCCCCCCGTGCTGCTCGCTGAGGTCGCATTCCAGCGTAGATGTGCTAAGGACCAATAGCAATATGCAGAGCAGCATGCCTCACATTCTTATTGGGTCCTGGGTCTACCCACATTTCTTTTTTCCGTTTTGTTTTTGTTTTCCCCCTCGCATTCCCAGGTGCATGCATTTCATTCCTAATAACCTGTATGTCACATTCTCTCCGACTCCAGAGCCCTTTGAGGCGAACGCTGGATGTATATTTGGTGAAACTTTGAAGTTCGAGTGGGAGCAGCCACAGCCATGCCGCATTATTTTCCCGACTTTGTAAAAGAAGCTGTTTTGAACCAAAAGGCAGTGCACCACTCTCTAGCCATGTGACAAGGCTGGCTAGCCACCAGGCTGACTCACAGCCATTATGAAACTGGATTTACAGCTATGGCCTGGGGGAACTATTTGAATGAACTGGACAGGGCAGTGAAATGGTGAGGAATAGCAGCAGTCCAGCAGATCTCACACAGTGTGTAAACAGGTAGACCTGTCATAAACCGCTCCTCTGACAAATCACATGTGCAGTCTCACACGGTGTCAAAGTGAAATGATGTTGTCTAAAGCTCACAATTATTGCTCCGAATTTGTTCGGAGATCCTAAAATGTACAACTGAACCAAAACCTAGAAGCAACATACAAGGCAAAAGCACAGATCTCCCCCATAGCCCTGTATAATAAACCTGCATATTCCTCAGCTGGAATGGTTCCCAAACTTGGATTGGCAGCACAGTAGCTTCCAGGGGTCATAAACATGGACGTAATAAAGTGTGGAGAGGGGAATCGTTTCATAAAGAGGAAGTACAGCTTAGACCAGAGTGCATGCATGACAGACAGTAGGTTAAATGAACAGTTGAACTAATTCATGGTGATCTGATCTGATCTGAGCTGCTCTTTTAAGACTAAGTCACACTCGGCAGTCTGACAACGTTGTTCATCTTTGGACTTAACGCTCACTGTGTGTTTCACCCTTCAGCGAGATGAGAGGGAAATTGGAAAATGAAAGCACTTCCTTTCATCAAGAAAATGTGTTGCGTGTGTGCAGTGTGTGTTTGTTTGCTAATGTCCATGACCTATCAACAATGCTCTTTGTTGTCTTTAAATACAAGTAATCATCAAGCACATTTCATTCAAAACATATTATATTTGTTTGTTTGTGTGCAAACAACGGCGTGCATCAAAACGGGATGTGCAGTGCAATACAGTATGTATAAGAATCAAATTATTCTAATAACCCCTCTCTCTCCCTCTTTCTCTCAGACCCCACTTCCAGAAAATCTGGATTCCAAGGACCCCATGAAACAGGTGTGCTTGGAGCCTAAGGCGGCATTAGCCACACTAAACACTGACCGGTGCACGGGTACATCGGTCTCCACCTTCCATCGCTCACTGGTCAGCCTGCTGAACACAGTGTCAGCCGTTGTTGGATCGAAAAGGGATTTGTCAACAAATGCTAATTCAAACTGTTAATCGAGACGTACAGAAGGAAAGATGAGGAAATCTTAGACCACATTGTCACTGACTTCTTCTTAACTGTCCCATTATTGTCTATCCTACAATCCACACAATCTTTAACATTATTGGTCCTATTGGGACTCAAACCCCTAACCCTAGTATTATTAACATCATGCTTGTTAATATCAAAATCACATCTCATATATATTTCACAATTTATTAACTCCTTGTTGCCACGCTGTCCCGCCAGTTTGCTTGTCAGCGATCTCGCTGATCATTGACGACAGTTGTCAACACCGTTTTGCCCTGACTCCGTGGTCATGTCCAGATTCCTCAGTGCCCACTGCTCAGAGTTGCTGTGCTTGCATCCTCCCAAATTGCTGAACTGGTCCTTTTTATTGTTGCTCTGCTCCTATCTTCCATTACTGCTCATGTGAGCGCTAACTGCTAACCAGGCATTCCTAGCGTGGCAGTGAGGCACAAGGAGTCCGAAGAGCATGCCAGGGTACATATACCTAATCGACCCTCAGTCAACCTCCTCAGGCCCTCAACAGCTTTCAGTCCATCAAAGGAACTTTGATGGACTCAGACCACCAACCAACCAACTCAGATAAGAGGGTTCTTGAAAATGAGGACCCCCTTTCTGAGGACAGATGCTGTGTATTTCTAAGCGTCAGGCCCACTAGTAGTTTACCCCACTGAAAGAGGTGCTTCATTTATCCACACAAACAAACAACAAATGCTCCATTAGCCCCAAAGCCATGTGTGTTTTTCCAGCACTTGTAAACATCCAGGCGGGGAATATCTTAGAGGACTCTCCAGTCACGGAGTTAGTGATTTCCTCTCAGATGAGGTTCTCTGAATGTTGGAATGATGGTCACGGTCCCACCAGGAGAAACATAGGCTGCATGACACAGAGCAGAGCTCTATTGGGCTGAGAAGCAAACGTGGGTCGGTGGGCTCTACCTAATAACATACTACATTCTGATGAAATGGTAAACCATTAGATTGATTGGATTGCATACAAGAGAGTTTCACTGTACGCCCATCATGTTAACATTGCACATGAACGGGCATCACTGATGCAATGTTACCAGTTTAGTCACGGAACATTTGTGGGGTTGAATTGTTATTGCGGCTGGAAAGGGCGTTATATTTCATTGTCAAGATGATGAAACACAGTTTCCAAATATAGTTCCCAGCTAGTGTTTGGATACCTTTTAACTTATTTACTTTCTCGAGGGACTCCTATACGTCAGGAGACCCCCTCTCAGCCACGCCCTCCTTTTGGTGACCCCTATAGGGGGGGCCCAGGTTGATCTTCTTAGAGGCCCACCCTATTGGCTTTGAGGGAATACTGCAGTACTGTGGTGACTGTAGTAGTGAAGTACATGCAAAAACAATACAGCTTGTAGTATGTGGCTTATTTGCAGTCAGACTCTCACTGGAGGGGGGTGACAGGTAGACCGGGGGGGGTGGGGGGGGTGTTTCCACCATGAGTGTCAAACAACCCGGTCGTTTGTAGAGAAGGAAACGCCGGGGGTTAGAGAAAGTTTCGGCCACAGCGGAAACATCCGTCTCTTTGTTACACGATGTGGAACTCTCAGCCCACCTTCTTCCACGTCCACACGTCACTCAGTTACAGTAACCCCACACCGCCAAACTCCCCAAAGCACTTCAAATCAGGCCTTTCAAACACAGACTCAACCTGGAAGTCACTGTTTCACAAAATGACTGCTACGCACTGTATCCAGTGCAGCCTCTCACAGTAATATACAGTCAATGCAGGTTTGGGTTCATGCGTGGCCATGGGATAATGTTAGACACACAGTACACAGTTTAAGGCAAGGCCTGGCTTAGTCCGGGCTTAACACTTGATGTGAGTGAATGGATTACGAGTTCTTACATAACGGTTATCCACCAGACATCCACCACAGTAATTTAGCATACCTCTGCACCTGAGTGTGTGCGTGTGTGTGTGTGTGTGTGTGTGCGTGTCCTTTTCGCTCATGTCAATAAATGGCACACCTTTGGTAAAGGTCTTTGAGGTTGACTGGGAGCCGTGGATTATTTAAGCAACATAATGCTGTGACCTGCATGCGATGCAGGCTCTTAAAGGGCTGAAACTACGTAGGTGCAGGACAATTCAAAGCCAATAGACTCCAGGGAACTGTTTATGCAATTGTGGTGTCAAGTTGTTATTGGTGTGATTGCCTCTAGGTCAGTGAGTTTAACCGCTGCTTACACATGCTAGAGACGCTGTCTCTCTAATGAAGAGAATGGCCTCTTTGAATCCATTCCTCTGCTTTTTGAAGTTGACGAGCCTGAGAACGTGACAAGGGGTCTCCCAAGGGTGGAGACTGGGGCTACTGGTGACCTGTCGTCTGCTCCATCTCCTGGGAAAGGGAGATGTGGGGGTGAAGGGGAGGCATGGTAGACTCCAGGGAGCCAATTATGGCAGCAGAATGGCAGCTCTGGGAATTGGCCAGCCAAATATATGTGGTAGTGTTTTTGTGTGTGTGTGTGTGTGTGTGTGTCTCGCATTGTGTGTGTCGCAGTGTTGGTGTGTGTGTGTGTGTGACAATGGGGTGTGTGTATATGTGCCCGTGTGTGTGCGTGTGTGAGATGATGTGTGTGTGTGTGTGCCATTGTGTGTAGATGGTGTCATGGTGTGGGTGTATGGTGTCTGTGGATTGCGACACTTAGTTGTTGTGGATATCCACCTGTGGCTCACTGCCTTTGTGTATTCATTGTGTATTAAGTCACCTATTCCACGTGCATTCAGAGAGCACATGTAGTGTAACCGTGATGTGTGACTGCTTCAGTATACGAGAGACTCTATGAGAACAAGCTTTAGCCCTGGCTCGGCCGACAGGGGGGTCAGAGGCCTGGTCATTTCTCAACGGTGCACGCTAGTTCACGGGGGCCAGAGAGGCACGGGGGGGGGGGGGGGGTCAGCTGTCCAGCCAGTGATCCATACGCAAGCATGTCCTACACCACCACCTTGGACAAACAGCGGTGCCTCTGGGAGAACAAACAGACGACCGTCTGAGTCACTCGTGAAATCACAAGACCGCGAGGACAGAGGAAAGAAAAACAGAGGCAGGCAGAGGAGAAGAGAAATGTTTGGGCTTTTCTTTTTTAGCCACAGGAGTCCGTCACTTAGACTGTCGTGGAGCAGTATGGTCAAATAAAAAGGTTATTAATACTAACAAAAAGAAAAGTCGAAAAGCTTTTCAGCATCTAACACATTATTCATTATTGATTAAAACTTTACGCTGTAGTCCACACGTGGTATAGACTAGATGCAGCAGTAATATTTTGGCATGTTTGGTCAGCATTTAAAGGAGATCTTGGGGATTTTTCAACCTGGACCCTATTTTCCGATCATTTTATTTCCAGGGGACTAATGCGGACGGCAAATGTTGAAATAAGTTCAGGCTAAAACGGGCTGCAATGTAATCCTCTGGGGAAATGCAAAATGAGATTTCAGAGTGAGTTTTCCCATTCACTGCCGTTATTGCCCCAAAGGATTACGTTTTTCGCGGATAACGACTATAGCGTTGTGGCTCAATACCAGACCAATTTCAAAAAAATAAATCTGCATTAGTCCCTTAGCCCTAAATTGATCAGAAAATAGGGCCCACGTTGGAAAATGTTGTAATGACATTAAAGAACAACATGCTTTCTGTGCAACTCTGAGAGTTAATGTACTGTGGAGGTCCAGAGCTCAGTGAGGTGTGGGAGAGTTGGGCACTTTTTCTGGCTTTTGTTTTTTTTAATTCTCACCATCCTGCCTCCTACACTCAACAAATTAGTCGGGCGCCCACACAATTCTCACCTCACAACCGTTGATGCACGTTTCACCTCACAAAGCTTTCCACGCGCACGCTTGCTCTCTGTCTCTCTCTGTCTCCCCCCCTGTCTCTCACCCTCTCTTTCCACCCCTCTCTCACTCCCTCTCACTCTTATTTTCTATCACTCTGAGGCGAAAGCACTGATGAACATTTTGCTGTCTCATTTACTTTGCTATCCTCCGTTTTCCACCGACATACTGTAGAAGGTGGTTGTTTGTGTGACGCTAACCATCTGCATATATCCTTATTATAGCTCTTGTTGCTCGCTCTCTCTCTCTGTTGCTCTCTCTTGTTCTGTTGCTCTCTCTCTCTCTCTCTCTCTTTCTCTCTCTCTCTCGGTCATCCTAAAACTCATACATAATGTAAAGCACTTGATGAACTATGTGGTTGTTTTCTCTTTCCTCCTCCTCCTGATGTAGTTTCTATCAGATCGCATCCTAAAGGCGGCGAGGGTGGTGTACAACAGCTTGATTGAACGCAACCCCGCCCTGATCCGTGATCGAAAGCACCATCTAAAGACGTACAGGTACTCTCCTACTGGTGTCGTCTATCTCCTGACCGTGATGGTGTCTCTCACTCCAATAGCAGTTTCATATTCAAACTGAACCTGTTTCCTTATCTCATCTCATGTCTGTAGACAGTGCTGCTCAGGGAAGGATCTTGTCGATTGGCTGTTGAAGCTTAACGAGGGCTGCCAATCAAGGAGCCAGGCGGTAGGCATGTGGCAGGTGTTGGTGGATGAACGCATACTTGTTCACGGTTAGTGAAAACCAGAAGTGCATTGTGAATAACAATGAATACAAACCTTTCAATGCCTACGCCATTAAAACAGGTGTATGGAAGCAAATCAATGCCATAATGTTTTGAATTGAAAAGCCATTGTATTTTGTATATTGAAATGTAAACAGCATTGAATTCATAACATTGAAATATTATACTTTGAAAACAAGGTCATCTGAATTTATTCGTTTTTAATTCACCTCTTTGAAATTAAAATATGTAACTTCAAATATACTTTTTTCAATGTTCTCTAATTCAGATACAATAATCAAGTTGCAGATATTCGAAATACGATTTTCATTACTCATATTCAAGAGGTCAAAATACGGACCAGAAAATTCAAGCCATAAAAATGCAGACTGCAGTAGCAGGGCATTCCTAGGACAGGCCTAAGCAATCGAGACTGAATGCAATCGAATATACTACCGGCCTACCAGAGCGCGATCCATCAGTCATGTGATCAAAGAAAACTGCTGGAGATTTAAACCCAACGATGGCCAACAGGGAGAAGGACAGGGCTCAGGTAAATTGTCCGGTTTATGTCAGTGATGTATAATCAAACTCTGACCTCAATAAGGTTTTCAGGGGTTCAAAAACCCTCATAACACAACATAACAGCTATGATAACCGCAGTCGGTTCGATAACATTCAGTCTCGATTGCTTAGGCCTGTCCTAGGAATGCACTGGTACTTCAGTTTAAAATTGTATGGCTTGAACTTTCTGGTCTGTATTTTGACCACTTGAACATGAGTGATGAAAATCATATTTTGAATATCTGCAACTTGAATTTCTGTATCTGAATTAGTGAACGTAGATTTTTTTTTATCATATTTTTGAAATGGTACCACTTCAAATGCTATATTTGAATTTCAAAGAGGTGAATTCAAATTGAATAAATTCAGATGACTTTAATGTTTCAATGTTATGAATTCAATTGTTGTTACATTTTGATATACAAAAGTCAATAGCTTTTAAAATTCAAAACATTATGGCAGCGATTTGCTTCCATAGATGCCATATATAATCCTAATTGTTATTTATATTTTATTATTTTTATTGTTGTGCTTGTTGGTATGTATTTTGAGAATAGCAAATGTCTCAAGCACACGTGCACAGTATTTTCATAAATGTGCCATGACATGTTTGACAATGTTTTCCTCGCTCACCAAAGTATTCAGAAACCACTCGTGGTTTTGTAATGAGGCTGTTGTCATCCAGCATAAAAAGGAGAGTAATATGCCCCTCTGCAAACACCACTGCAATCAGGACAGCAATACTTCACCAGAGATTCAAATGACTCAGAATATAGGCACATTTAGCATAGATTAGAATGTATGATCATTTAGCTCACTATCACGCTGTGGGCTATTTGTTCCACCCTATTTGGACGTGTTAAAATAGCCACTGGACATTTCGGCTCCTCACTTAGTATCTTCGTTTTAGTATTTATGTTTTTGTTCCGTACGTTTTTCTTAGGGTTGTAATCAGTACATTTTCTACAGTCAACGGTCCTAGATTCCTATTCCAGAATATCTTCTGCCATTCGTGCTAATATCTAGTGAAACAAGAGCTGAACTACCACGATAAGGACACCCAGTTCTACCGCTTCCTGGAGTCAGAGTCCAGCCAGGACCCCATGAGGTCCACGGAGAAGGACTCAGAGAGGGACTCAGAGAGGGACTTGGAGAGGGACTCCGAGGACGAGCTCCAGGAAGGCCTCTCCCTGCTTTCCCAGATGGGTCCTGATGCTCTTCTCACCATGATTCTACGCAAACTGTCAGTATTCTCTTTAGTATCATCGCTACATATAGCTGGCATGTAACTATGTCATGGATGTCATAGGTTATGTGAGAGAATAAAAACAGTGGGCCTACTAACAAATCACACAAATGCAATGCGTTGGTGTTGTTGGTATACACTTTATGGTTTGCGCTGCTGACATTATCGGGAATATTAAGTTGGCGGTTATAAAGGTTCATTGAGCGTGTCATCGATTATGTTAGAATTTGAAACATGGCAAACCCGAGCCTTAGAGCGGTCTCTGGCTCATTTCATGTCTCAACACTTACATTAGGCTATCCTATGTGTTTCAAAGTGTGTCATCGTATTGGAATCAGATTCAGAATCACTTTACTGTCGAGTTAGTTTAACACGTACAAGGAATTTGTCTTAGTGTTTGGGGCATAACAATATCAATAAACATATGAAAAACTAGTATAGAACAGGAAGAAAGAAAGTAATCCGCAAGTACTGTAGGTCAAGAACCAGTAATATTAAATAGAAACATTTCCCATATTCATAATGAAAGAGCTGTACAGTTTTTCGCAGCAATGTGCAAAATATGGACCATGGAATGTGCAGATGTTCTCAGTATGAAGTATACAACATGTGCAATGACATAGTGCATATATGATACATTTGATTGACATGTGATTTTCTTTAGCATCTGCATCTGTCTATCTGTCCCATGCGGACTGATAACATGTGTGTGTGTGTATGTGTGTGTGTGTGTGTGTGTGTGTGTGTGTGTGTGTGTGTGTGTGTGTGTGTGTGTGTGTGTGTGTGTGTGTGTGTGTGTGTCCAGCCCCAGCCAGAGGAGTGCAGAAGACCTTGAGGTTATCTACGAGGAGCTGCTGCACGTCAAGGCTGTAGCCCACCTCTCCACCTCAGTCAGTACACACACACACACACACACACAGTGATTTATACTCACACACGTAGTTCGAATAACCCTGATCCACATATCTGTCCCATTTATATTTGTTCTACTAATTAATACTATTTTTCAATAGCAAAACATTGCATTTCTGAGTGTCAACAATTGAAACCATAGCCTGGTGATTGCATGTTTAGTGTACCGCAGGATTTCCTTCAGATATGGTCACCTTCTGCAACGTTGTGCTTGTAGGTGCGCAAGGAGCTGGCCGCTGTGCTGGTGTTCGAGACGCATGGCAAGGCTGGAACAGTGTGTGAGTGGGACAGCCTTGCAGACACTGGAATGTAGTTGGGAGATAACCTAGATTTGTGCTCACACACACACACACACACACACACACGCACACACACATATGCACACATGCACAAACACACACACACACACACACACATGCACACATGCACAAACACACACACACACACACACCTTTACATATGCACAAACACACACAATCTTGTCTCTCATTCACACATCATGAATACCTTAATGCACATGCACACACACACACACACACACACACACACACACACACACACACACACACAAACACACAGTAAGTGCAGTCATACGCAAACACAAAGACACACAGACAAAATCACATGCATGAACACATGGTCTACAGCTAAACACACAGCACCAACACCATCATGTTTAGTTTATCTTTTAACTTTGTCCTGTACAGCACTTGTCGTGCCACGAGAACCGCACTCTGTAAACCTATTTCATTAGTTAAACATGCAACTCTCATCATCACTGGATCACAAATATTTACCCAAGGTCCATCCAACACAAGTAGAGCCTTTGTTGTCTCCTCACCTTTCTCCCTTTCCCCCTTTCCTTCAACTCCATGAAAATGGAGAAGCCTATGATTTTAGTTTTAAATGAAGAGGTCGATTGGACAAAGGTGTGAATGACTAGCATGATGCCAGCTTCGCCGATCAAAGCTTTATTTGTGTTGCAGTGTTTAGCCAGGGGGACAAAGGCACATCCTGGTACATCATCTGGAAGGGCTCCGTGAACGTGATCACACACGGGAAGGTAAGATGCTTGTGCATCGCTTTCCCTTTTGACTTGAGAAGGGTGAGAGAAGCGAGTGCAGCGCGTCTTTGCCTGCTGGCCTGCTGATGATCGACCGAGCCGTCCGTAGGGTCTGGTGGCGACGCTCCGCGAGGGAGAGGACTTTGGCCAGCTGGCGCTGCTGAACGACGCGCCGCGGGCCGCCACCATCATCCTGAGAGAGGACAACTGCCACTTCCTGAGAGTGGACAAGCAGGACTACATCAGGATCCTCAAGGTAGACCAATGTCTGATCCCAGCTCAGCTGCAGGGCTTCTGCAGAACATGCACTCACACGCGTGTGTGCAAAGAGCACATTGCCAAGTGGCATCAGTCAAATGAGTGTGTGTATAAGTGGCATGTTTTCAAGTAGCACATGTGCACGTAGCATGTGTAAAAACACCACATGTATGTATTAGCATGTGTGCAAGTTGCACATGTGTGCGTTTGAACGTGTGTGGTAGCATATGAGCAAGTAGCGTTTGTGTTAGCCCGTGTGCAGGAGCATGTCTTCAGATAGCATGTGTGCAGCAATGTGTGTGTGTGTATTTGCATTTCCAAGCCCATCCATGTCCATCGCTAAACAGATCTCCTAGCATGTGGTGGAGGGGATGCTCACCCGGAATGTGTGTTTATTGTGTCTCAGGATGTCGAGGCGAACACCGTGCGCCTGGAGGAGCACGGGAAAACCGTGCTGGTCCTGGAGAAGAGCACCACGGACTCCACCGAACAGGGCGGGGCAGGAAACAGCAGCAAGTGAGCAGAAAGGCCTCTCAGCCCAACACAACCTTCCAGCCCCCGAGCTGCACTACGCCGCACCGCTCTTAACAAGCACAGTTTACACCCTTTACTTACGGCCAGTCGAACAAAACACTTTTCACAGTCGCTGAGACACAATAAAGGAGATATGCACACTTCACTTTGCTAAGGACGTTGGTGATTTTAATAACGCTGTGTTCTAATGTTAATATTTGTCTATCGTCATGTGGCCAGGAATGGACTTCAAACTCTCTGTTTGCATTGTGTTATCATCACATCCTCAAGTGTGTTTTGTTTTTTATTAACCCCCCCCCCCCCCCCTCCCAGTGACATTTAATAATGCAGTGTTGACTCCTCTTTGGTTGGTGCTGCCAATGTTGTCTTCTTACACACTCCTCCATGAGACCTCCATGATACTCCACCTACACTCTCTCAGCTCTCTCTTCTTACACACTCCTCCATGAGACCTCCATGATACTCCACCTACACTCTCTCAGCTCTCTCTTCTTACACACTCCTCCATGAGACCTCCATGATACTCCACCTACACTCTCTCAGCTCTCTCTTCTTACACACTCCTCCATGAGACCTCCATGATACTCCACCTACACTCTCTCTCCTCCATGAGACCTCCATGATACTCCACCTACACTCTCTCAGCTCTCTCTTCTTACACACTCCTCCATGAGACCTCCATGATACTCCACCTACACTCTCTCTCCTCCATGAGACCTCCATGATACTCCACCTACACTCTCTCAGCTCTCTCTTCTTACACACTCCTCCATGATACACCTACACACTCTCGCTCCCCGTTCTCCCTCCTGCTTTCTACCTCTCTCGTTCTCTGCCATCAGTTCTATCTACTCTAGTTCAGCAATGAAATCCTATTTTTCTTATGTTTTTCCTTCCCCTAAACCCCCAGGTACACCGTTATGTCGGGAACGCCAGAGAAAATTCTGGAACACCTGCTGGAGAAGGTGAAGCTGGACACTAATGGAAATGACACCATAGGTGGGAGTCCCGCTTCCTCTTCTAGTCTAGGGCTCTCTCTTCATATGCCGACAAAAGTCCTTGTACACTAGAATGCTGCTGCACAACAGTGTGTCAAAATGCATTGCAATGTGCCATCAAATTTGTGCTGAGCTTTGTGTGTTCATCCACAGATTCCTGCGTGGGTGACTTCTTACTCACCCATAAAATCTTCATGGCCTCCAGCCAGCTGTGTCCAGCTCTGCAACACCAATATCCACTGATGTTTACTATGAGGTGTAACAGCAGCGTCGCTGGTTTCTGCAGATGCCATCGACATGACAATGTCAACAGCTTGCATTCACACGCCTTGTTGGCATGCGAAGCTCGTTGGTTGAATTAGATAGTGGAGTTGCTTTTCACAGACGAGTCATCGTAGGAAAAACACAGGTATCGCTCATACCACTAATTATGTGTTTGCTCCTTTTGTGTACCAGGGCACTTGAAGAAAAATAAACAAGTAAAAATACCGTGCCCTGGTACATAAAACGAACAAACCCATAATTTGTGGTTTTCCTACAACGACGCCTCTGTGAAAAGGACCTATTCAATGACTTCACCAATCCCCAACAAGGTTGTGTGATTGCGAACCAATTAGCATGGTCCGCAATCAAGTGATTGTGAACCAATTAGCATGGTCCGCAATCAAGTGATTGTGAACCAATTAGCATGGTCCGCAATCAAGTGATTGTGAACCAATTAGCATGCACCAGACTACATGGCTATTAGCTGGTGGGAGATGGGTCAAAGGTGCAACAAAACAAAACACACAAAAGTCATAAAAAAAATAATGGCGCAAGTTTTTACTGTAAAAAAAAAAAAAGGAACACGCACACAAAGCCACATCATCAATGGGTCTATTTAGATGATAGCCTCCGAGTTTTGTATGCGACCAATGCCATCATTGCCTGGACCTTAACCCGGGGGTGCACCTACCATGCGCAGCCAACCGAGGGCTCAGAGCTGGAGAAGGCAGACTACTCGCTCACCGCCAGGCAGAAGGTGGTGAAGCTGATTGGCCAGTGGGTGCTGCTGTACGGCCTGCTGCTCAAGGACGACCCTGTCGCTCTAGACTTCCTGGAGGTAAGGTCCCCGGGCGCTGTGGTAAAAACACACAGACCAGATCAAACGCCACCGCTGGGTTGGTGGACTGAGCAGGGCCGAGAGTGGATGACGGAAGAGAGAGGGGGTTGCTGCTGTGTGTTGTTGACGTTGTGCTGCTCCTGGGTTTGTGTTTTACCCTAACAGAGGCTGAAGAAGGACGTTGCAGCGGACAGCCGGCTGTCCGCCATGCTGAAGGATCAATTCAGAGAAAGGAGGAGAACTCGACTGTATGAGCTATTGTTTATAGATTATATAGGATCTATTTGATTCTTCTTCTTCTTGTTTGCCAAATAATGATGTGTTTTACTGGGTTGGTATCTCCACAGATCTGAGACTGGAAATCATTCCCTGATCAGGGTAAGTTGGCAGACAGTTATTTAACTATTTTTCGAAGAATGTGATACTGACTACTGGGTAGACTCACAACTAGTATGACCGGAATTACAGCTTCAGCACACACCTTTGAGTTGTTGTCGTTAGAGATTAATCTTAATGTCATGTTACTGTCCCCTGTCATTTGAATGTCATTTGAATGTCACCCAAGTGCTCTATGATTTCTTCCTTGCAGCAGCAGAGCCAGCAATTTGATTGGTTCTGCAACTGTGAGGAACCAGTGGGGAGGTTACAGCCAATCAGAGGCCAGGATAAAGGTCAGTTAGGTCGGAGCGTAAATATGGGTAACTCAAACCAAATGTGTGTTACTATAATTAGAGGGAAGCAAAACAGTAAGATGACGTCATCCCATTTGAAAAATGTCACCTATATCATAGTTCCCCTAACATAACTGCCTTTCTATCACCGTTCACATCATTTTAAATGGTACAGTTCTAAAGGTGGCATTTATGGCAAATCATCATGTATTCCTCTATTGATTATGATTATGTCATGTGTTTCTGTTGTCTTTTTTTACTATAGTGTTGTATGAGATTTTTAGGCCAGACAACAATTCCATCACTCTGATGCTCCCAGTGAACACCTCCGTACAGGAAGTGCTGTCCGCAATAGTGAAACCTGGAGCTGACTACGTCCTGGTCAAGATGAACTCCATGGGAGGTGGGTGGGATCCATGACGTTGCATAGAATAACCTAGCATAGCATGGCATACTTAAGTATCCTGATTCTGAGAACGTTTTCTTCTCATAGCATAACATAGCAAAACATCGCTTAGCATAACATAGCATAACACAATACAACATGACATAACATGACATATCATAAAATAACAGCACAACAAAATAGAAAAGCAAAACATATGTTAGCCTTAACATAACCAAGCTATTACTGCTTCAATAAGACACAGAGGCACGCCAACGTACAAGCTACGTTACCGACCGAGGATTTAGTTAGTCGATTAGTTGCTTGTGTTTTTGTTTGCTTGTGCTTGTGTGCTTGTGTTTCTGTCAAGGATCTTGCAGCGTTTCGTGTTTGAGTTGATTGTTTGCATTTAGACCCACACCCATTTCCATATGTAACATACATGAAAGCAAACACACAAAGGCCTTTACAATAAAGTATAAGAAACGGAACCAAATGTGTGTATCGAATAGGCAAAACTAAACTAAACTAAATGTCTGAAATAATGTGTTAGCTGCATTCTATTTCCATACCAACATTTGGTTGAATTACTGGCACCTGTGTAATGGCTGAATGTTGACCTAATATCCTGTTGCATTTCCAGCAATCCACCAGGGTGCAGTATTTTCAACTATTTACGCTATATTTTCTTTAGAAGCACAAATGGCTCTTACACTAGCCTAACATAACATACCTCGGTGCAAGGTTTCATCCGAAGCAAATCACAAAAGTTATTGTGAAGTCTGATGAACTTATTCTGAACTGAAGAATGAACCTTTGCTTTTGGTTTCCCTCCGCGGCCTCCCCTGCAGACCGGGCCCAGCTGAAGCTGGACGCCACCGCTGTGTCCACGGGCCTGGGTCTCAACGAGAGACTCTTCATGTGCACCTCCAGCCAGGTGGAACGACTGGTGAGCACCACCGTTTACATTCCACGGCAAGCTAGAGATGGCAATGTAGCGCATGGCTGCCTCACAGTGGGCCCCACCCACACACACACCCACCCACACACCCACCCACACACCCACCCAACCTGTCACTGTTGCAGCCCGGGTTGTAACGAAACCACACGGGGGAATCACCCGAGTACCATAACTTTAATGATTAATATGATTCGTTATTTGTTACTCAGGATAACCTTGTGGTGTGTAAGTTCATCGGTGGTGTCATGGGTGTAGGAGTGGATGATATTTAAAGTGTGGGGTGTGTTGTGGGTGCATAGAGCGAGAACAAACAAAAACACTAAATGCACAAAAAGGAGGACAACCATGTTGGCTCTAGCTCAGAGCCCAGAGAGAGAGGGACAGCGCTCATAGACATGTACTTCAGCGACCCCACTCAACCGTGGGGTCCTTCCTGCCAAACCAGGAAGGAAGGGGTGGGGTCTTCACAACACAAATAGCATTTCGTCAGGTCAATGCACTCTATGGTGCCGATCTGAATGAGGAATGATCGCTGCATGCTACATAGTGGTCAAAGGCTTATAGGTTGAGAGTCTTTCCAAGCCCATCTCTAGCTCTCTCGCTCTCTCTCTCTCTCTCTCTCTCTATTCCCCTCTGTCGCTCTTTCTCCCTTGCTCACTTTATATTTTTCTCTCTCTCACCCCCCCACACCCACACCCACTCCCCCCACTCTCATTCTCCGTAATCTCTTCTTCAATCTCTCTCTCTCTCTCTCTCTCTCTCTCTCTCTCTCTCTCTCTCTCTCTCTCTCTCTCTCTCTCTCTCTCTCTCTCTCTCTCTCTCTCTCTCTCTCTCTCTCTCTCTCTCTCTCTCTCTCTCTCTCTCTCTGTCCCTACACTCTGGGGCTACCAGGGGCCCTTAAAGGAGCAGCAGGGGCCAGAGCAGGGGACGGCAGACACGCTGGAGCAGATGTGCTCCAAAGACGTGGCCAGCCAGCTGACAAACTACGACTGGGATCTCTTCACCGCCATGCATGAGGTACGCAAGTCCAAACAACACATTCCTGTTTCGTAGCCCTCTCTGTGTGTCATCGTGAATTGGAATTCACGACGACACATTCACCATGATGTTTTGGCCATAGCGACCGTCATCGTTTTCAAATGGCATGCACGTTAAATATGCTGTGAGTAGCTAAATGCTGACTCCAGAGTCCTCAGTGCAGACGGATTCAATTAGTCAGGGGAGAGACTTCGCGTCGATAAGGAGGACGCAGGCGCTTGCATCTGACTCCCGTTCTCCCGAGACCTTTCCATCTGACGCTGCAGCGCCGGGCCCCCGGCGCTGGGGCCCGGGCCCCTGCCTCCGTGTGAAGCATTCACGCGTCTTCAAACGTGTCTTCAGGTGGAGCTCGTTCACTACGTCTTCGGCCGCAGCAAGTTCCCCGGCGCGACCACGGCTAACCTGCAGCGCTTTGTGCGGCGCTTCAACGAGGTGCAGTACTGGGTGGTGACGGAGGTGTGCCTCTGTGGGGACCTGACCAAGCGAGCCGCGCTGCTCAAGAAGTTCGTCAAGATGGCCTCCGTGTAAGGGCTCGTTTTGCTTTGGTTTGGTTTACAAGAAAGGACAACTCGTACGTTCAGGTTCGGCCTGCGCGGTGCGCTGACGCGCATGTTGATCAACCCATCTCTTAATGCTGCTGTAGCTACGGTTAGGGAGCTGTGAAGAGAGAGAGAGAGAGAGAGCAGGACAGAACACGATTTTTTAACCAAACGATGCAAAGAAATAGCCCCACCCTCCCTGCTCCCACCCTTCCTTCGTTTCTCCACCGTTGAGAAGTCTTGCATTTCCCGCACCTGTGATTGACAGGGAAGATGGATTCCCCAAACCAATCTGGGAAGAGATGCCCCTATTGGTCAGATATTTGCTGGAAGCAGGCTAAAAATTGAAATGGGCTCATACAGAGGCAGGCACAGTCAACTAGAAACAGATACAGTATTCTCACAGAGCATTTCACTCACTAATAGCTGCCGGGTGACAGATATGTCATATCTAACTAAGTACACTCAAATAATAGCTCTTAAATCTTACCTCCAGCACCTTTAATCGGTTGATTAGCTCAACTTGCTTTGAATTCTGAATCTGGAATGCGGTTATCAGTATGTAAATACCTTACTTGGCCGTAATGTGATTATTCAGCCTAAGCAAACTGGTGGTGTTCATGTAAACATACTCTGAGTGGACTTGGAGTCCTTCCTGAGCCTTGTGCTTTGCTTCACAGGCTGAAGGAGCAGAAGAATCTTAACTCCTTCTTCGCCGTGATGTTTGGACTGAGCAACAGTGCAGTGCAGCGGCTGTACAAGACGTGGGAGGTTAGTGGACAGAAGGGTATTGGGGGGGACAGGTGTGTGTGTGTTATGGGGGGGGGGGGCTGCAGGTCATCTGACAAGTGAACTGAAAAAGTATCTTGAGCAAGACACCTAGATCACTAGCTGTGTGTGCAAATGTGGAGGTTGACCTTGTACGTGTGAGTGTGTGTGTGTGTGTGTGTGTGTGTGTGTGTGTGTGTGTGTGTGTGAGTGTGTGTGTGTGTGTGTGTGTGTGAGTGTGTGTGTGGTCTGTGCGTGGGAGGGTGAACACTGTCTTCAGCGTGGGTTAGGTAAAGGGTAAACAAGGGTATAGTGAGTCGGTTAGGTAAATGGTCAACAAAGCAGCAATTAATTTGTAGTCAAGTATTCTACTGCAATCGGGTTACTTTCACAATGATAATTCTGTGTGTGTGTGTGTGTGTGTGTGTGTGTGTGTGTGTGTGTGTGTGTGTGTGTGTGTGTGTGTGTGTGTGTGTCGCAGAGAATACCAAGCAAAACCAAAAGAATCTACTGTGCTTACGAAAGGTTGATGGTAAGTCTCATACAACCTCACACACAATGCAATGGAGGAAGCTGTTCATGTTTCATTCATTAACATATTATTATAGATCATAATGAAAGATATGATATAATACATACCATTGTACTCCATGCAGGACCCCTCGCGTAACCACAGGGCCTACAGACTAGCGGTGGCTAAACTCAGTCCGCCATATATCCCCTTCATGCCCCTACTGCTCAAAGGTAATGGTTGCCTAGGTGATCGATTCTACCCCCAGAGCTGCCACCTCTGTTCTGTAGAAATCCTGGACACTTCATCCATGACAACAAACATAACAAATAGCTGTGCTCCACATAAAACTCTTTGACTGTTTAGGTAGGCCATAGTCGAAACTGTCCAATACCATTAAAGTGGACCTTTTCTGAAAAGGTTATTGCTTGGTTGAGGATTGATCAAAATAATATGATTTCTTCATCTTACAAAATGACTGATTGATACAATTATTTGCAGGCAGCATGATAATATCAAACAAACACATTGGAAACATTCTTTATAATGCACAAAACATCCAACAATACTCAAATTGATTTTTTTCCCCACGGAAAGATATCCCATCATGAACAATGGTCAACATGTTACAATAAGTTATGAAGCCTTGTTTTTGTAAGGAATTGTGTGACGAGGAGAGATTCTAACCGTGAAAGGTGCATTTGTTCCGTCTGTGACTAGACATGACATTCATCCACGAGGGAAACAAGAACTACACGGACAAATTAGTCAACTTTGAGAAGATGGTGAGTCAGCGCACCGTTTCTGGTCATCACAAATGTTGCAGTAAGACCAAAGTAATGAACATTAATTAACAGTGTCTCTCATCTCATTTGCATTCGTACATAAAATGCATTACTATTTTTGCAGCGGATGATTGCCAAGACAGTGAAAATAGTGCAAGGATGCAGAAGTCAGCCGTACGGTAAGTTGCTCAGCCTGTTGATACCATGCAGCAATCACATTATCATGTGAGGCTAACAATGATTGACTGATAAATACTGTATCTATTCTGTCCTACTTTCTCTCCTGTAGTGCATTCATCACCTACCAGGGGCCTGGCTGATCGCATGCTGCTGGATGCACCTTCCATCCGCATATCAACGTGTAAGAAACCACTTGTTATGGTCCCACGTCTCCGATAAGAGTTGACATATAGAGCTTATCAGCGTTAAGGAGAAGCTCCTAGGTCAGAGATCAAGTAGACCGATGGAACTTAATCAAATCCTCGTACCAAAAAAGATATGTAATCTTCTTCTTTTGGTTTTAGATTCAGACTCTCTGCCTTGCCGGAGTCCCAGCAACATCCGACTGTACGTTCAGAATCTGAACGTGATCGACAACCAGCGCAAACTCACCGAGCTCTCCAGGACTCTGGAGCGCTAGCACCCAGACCAGCGCGCTCAGAACTCAGAAATGCATCAGCACCCTACGCCACGCACCACATCTCAGACTCGAAGCCGTCCACCGATTAACTGTTGCTTTTGATTCTGGATAACACTGATGCAAGGAAAGGAAAACGAACACTGATTTTCATCACAGAGAATGAGGACCACGCACTTGTGTCACACAAGTGATCTCTAGTGCCTTGCTAGTGAGCTACAGATACGTGTCCGTTGGATCGTGTTGCTGCCCATAGAACAAATGCCAGTCAGGTGCCTCTGTGGACATTTGTGTAGCACTCACTGAACACCTGCTTTTTAATAAGGTTCAATGTAGATTTAAGAGCCAATGTATATATGGGCCAGAGGTGATTGGCTGATGAAGTATATTTTCATATGAAGGAGAAAAGCAGCACTGCAGAATCAACATTCAAGACAGCATCGAACACCAGTTTTATGTACAGTATTTTTTTTTTATAAATTATTTTTGGAGTTTAATGAAAACAAGCGCATCAGTGTGTAAAAAGGGAAATATTTTATTTAAAATACAAACCTTGAACAAAAAAAATCCCTAAAAAAAATTCTCCCCAATATGGGGTGAGAAGAATTCACAACAAACAATTTATCATTTGAATTTAAAAATAATCTTCTTGTCAGAAATATATACAACTTACTTTAGAGTCCAAGAAATGGGGTTGTTTAGAAAAAGTCCTGACCCTACTTTGACCAGAAGGTAGATGAAAACGTGGAAAGATTGCATCATCATAAATAACAGGAAATTATGTTATAGATTGAATCAATTACCAAATTAATCTAAAAGGACACAGTCTTTTTAAACTGTGAAACACATGTAATAGTTGTTACTTTACATATGGTGGGGCTAAAGACAACAGCTATGTGACACATTTGGTTAGTAAAAGGGTGGTGTTTAAACAGGTGATACAACTGCATGGCACATTCAAATGTGACACCACAACAATATCTTGAGCAGCGCCACGCTACATTAGTTCTGGGGAGGGGCTCAAGAGTATGTGCTTCACACACGTCAGGTTTGTGGTACAAAAATCGGATAGCAAAAGTGGTCCAAGATGTATGCGGTGAGAGAGAAACAAAAAAGTAGAGAACCATGGGAAAACGACTTCCTCACTGTTGCCATTTGTGGGAATATGATGGCCTAGGCAGTGAGGGAAAAGGATCGCTTCAAGGACTCTCACAGATCAGGTTTAGCGAAGCACACACAGAAATACGCTGAAAACAATAAAAACGCATGAAACGGATCATAATAGTAGATTACAAATATTGCACTTCCAAACAACATAGTTTCCCAGTGCCCTGTTTCCGACATTATTGGGTGTTCTGCAGAATATGCTCATTTTAATGGCAGCCATTAATTGTGATGGGATTAAATCCCCATAGAGATGGAAAGATTCTTCGCAGTACCACATTGTGTCCCAATGGTTGGTTGTAACAATTATACCAGTCAGGAAAAAACAAAACGACATAATGACGACATCAGAGCAAAGGGAAAAAAGGTTTTCACCGATTCATACAGAAAACAGACATTCATAAATACACCACTCACACACCATACTTATGTGCCCGCATGCATTACGCATTTCGTACGAGCACACATCCTCTCAAAGCTCAACTATCTACATTTAAGGCACCTGTGAAACCCCATGCAAATACTCCACAAAACCTGTTCAAATGTTCATTCCCTGGGTGAGTCCGCAGCGTCGGTGTCTACACCTCACGACACTCCCCATTAGAACCTTCCTACACACAGAGGGGCCTTTTAATGAAAAAGGGCCGTTGAAGCATACAGCCTCATGAGCTGAAACCTCGCCAGCATGGCGGGAGGGCAGGGCCCCACCTGGCGCATGCACCCCCAGAACACCGGTCCTCAGCTACAAAAAAGGGATGAAATCATTGCATTACGGATCATGTAAACGGTGGCTTTTACAAGAGGCTCTTCCTCCTGGTCTTCATGTGTCATGACCTCGTGAACATAAAAAAATACACAGCGAGAGCAACTGGTGTTCTGAGGGGACAGAGACCGAAGCCCACCCGCTGTTTTCAAACGGTGGACGGTGGGCTCCTCTGCAGGCCGGTGGTTCCAGCCACTGTCCCGGGTGAGAGAACAGGATGCTGAGGAGGCTGCAGCGTCTTCACACTCAGGATGCTGAGGAGGCTGCAGCGTCTTCACACTCAGGATGCTGAGGAGGCTGCAGCGTCTTCACACTCAGGATGCTGAGGAGGCTGCAGCGTCTTCACACTCAGGATGCTGAGGAGGCTGCAGCGTCTTCACACTCAGGATGCTGAGGAGGCTGCAGCGTCTTCACACTCAGGATGCTGAGGAGGCTGCAGCGTCTTCACACTCAGGACGTTGATGATTCTGCAGCGTGGTTATACTCGGGACCACGACAGCAAACAACAGCCAGTAGGAGACCACGGCCAACTTCTGAGGAAGGTCATCAGACAGTCTTTGGTGTATTATCAGTAGATTACTCAGTTGAGTGCAAAAAATAACTACAAAACAAAAAACAAACAAAACATTTAAAATAATAACCACACTGAAGCATCCATCAACCTCAGGCAGGTTGAAATGAGGTTCATCAACATTTTGGTAAATTGCGGTGTTATATTATGTTAAGTACATAACGTTTTCAAAAGTCTGATCTACACTAACTTTCTTTGGTTCACTGGTGTATGTTGGCAAATGAATACCCTGGATTCCTAATCGAAAAACGACAATGATTTCCTAAAAGGTGTACGGGGAGTATCAGGATGAGTCAGCAAATGGCTCGTTCCTTCAGAAGTACATGCAGTCTTTTTAGCACCAAGAATAAAGTGTTCAAACAAAATGTATTATGTGGAGGCGTGTAAAAAAATAAAAATAACAAAATCCTCAGGAACCTTCCATTCCATAGTGTAGGACAAAATGTCTGGAATTTCAGTCCAACCTTGAGCCTGAAGCCAGCTTTTACCGAGCAGGAGAAATAGTCTCGATCTGCCGGTAGAAAACACTGCAAAAAAGAAAAAAAAAAGAAGAAAGAAAAAACATTCATTTGGTTTGGAGATCATTTTGGTTTGTGTTGTCTCGTCTTCTAGTGCAGCACAGTGGAGTTCCAGTGGTCGTTTCTCCTCCTAACTCTCTTCACACTGCAAAAGTCTGATCGTCTCTCCTCCTGTTCCTCCATTGCAATCATATGGCTCGATCCTGCCGGTCTGCGGCGCGGCCTGGGGCTCCTGGGGCTCCTGGGGCTCCTGGGCCTCCTGGGGCTCCTGGGGCTCCTGGGCCTCCTAGGCCTCCGACGCGGCCTGGGGCTTGAGCTGGGCCTTCTCCGTGGCCGCGCCGTACGGGAGGGACCTCTTGAAGAATCCCAGCTGCAGGAGCGGGGAAAAAACAGTGTGAATCAGCGCGCACACACGCACACACACACACACACACACACACACACACACACACGACACCCGCCCAGAATAACGGAACGGTTCTTGGGATTAAAAACAACGAAAAAAAAAAGAAGGAATAAACCACCATTGTTCCTCGTTATGTTCGAACCGACGGAAAAGGTTGGGTGTTGGGGTCTAAGGTTTGTTAGTAATACGGTTGCCGTATACGGTTGCCCCCCCCCCCCCCCCAGCAGCAGCCCTTACCTTGTACAGGACGTAGATGAGCAGAGCTAGAAGCAGCAAGCCGGCCAGAATGGCCAGGATGATGATCCACAGAGGAACTGAGTATTTACCGTCTGGCTTGTTCCACACCACAGGGGTCACCACCTACACAGGAGCAATGAAAGGTAACCTCAAGGGAACATTATATTTCATTGCATCATTTGATCGTATTCATAAAGTGATGCTGAGGAGCACATTTCAATCAATTTGTGAGTTGAGGTACCTTTTTGTGTTCACTGGGCAGGTGCTTGGGTAGGATGGCGTAGGGCATCTTCCTCACGCTGTACCTGGCCAGACACTCCAGCACATAATGCTTGTATTGCCTCTGGAAAGAGTCACATCACCCAACATATAAACATAGGAATCAAACACTGTGGTCATGGGACGCATTTCCAACCAAATGAGCGTGTCGTTTGTCTCGTTGGTGGTTGCTGCAGTTCAGGTGATATACAAAAGGGGGCGATAAAGTCTTACGCACGAGAACTGCTCCATTAAAATGCTATGAAATGTGGTGACCACCAGCCAATGAATTTACATTATACACATAATCTCATAATTGTTGTAGTGACTCCTTTTTAAAGAAAGTCCAGCAGTTTAAACTTTTAACCATGATTAAAAAAATCCACAACGACCACAGCACTTAAACAGATGCCACTGCTGTTCATGACAATAACTACATAATCAGCCAGTCCAGAAAATAACAGCGTATGCTTAGTGCCCTGCTACACTTTAGCTTGTCTAGCCAAATAGTGGAGACTGTGTGTATTGGCAGGCCCGCCGCTTCACAAAACACGAAGGCCAACGCACAGTGACGTATTATAGACCAGAACAGAGGGTCCTTCTGCCAGTCTGACATTTAAGGCCGTCGCTCTGATTTATTTTCCTCCCTCTCTCTGTGTTCCCATGTTTAAATAGTAGCGGGGCTCTCTGGCACAAACGCCCGACACGAGGAAACACACGATTTGGAAACGGTGGATGTGGCGCGCCTAGCGAGTCCCTCGGCTCCGGCTTGGAATGAGGGTGAAAAAAGAGCTTGGGCAGCGCGGCCGGCTGGCTGCTCTACGAACCTCCAGGAAGGTCTCGGCCCAGAGGCGGGAGCGCACTTTGAGGATGGCACTCGTCCCCTTCTCCAACAGACCCACGTTGCACTGCAGCGTCCAGCATTCAGTGTTCGAGCACGACTGTGGAGGGAGGGGGAGAGAGAGAGAGAGAGAGAGAGAGAGAGAGAGAGAGAGAGAGAGAGAGAGAGAGAGAGAGAGAGAGAGAGAGAGAGAGAGAGAGAGAGAGAGAGAGAGAGAGAGAGAGAGAGAGAGAGAGAGAGAGAGAGAATTACTAACATAAATAAAAATGAACTCAAAAAGGTAGCAATCGGGTACAAAGTAATTTGACCTGTAATGACACCAAGCACAAAACAGTCGTCATTGGACACGTTTCTTTCATTTTATTTTTACAGAATAAAAAGCGCACCATCTAACCCACCCACCAACAGCCATGTTCACGACGTTGCCAAGGCCAAATGAACATAACAAAGAGGCTAATGTTATGATCCTCATACCAGGCCTGCTTCCAATTAAAACACTGGGGGAATGTCATGAGACAGTCAAGAAGTGCAGCATGCAGTCACCACGCCAAGCGCTGCTCGCACAGCCTCCAAGACTGTAGAATAGGCAATCTCCACGCGTTTAACTTTAAGGACATTGTAAACATACAAATAAACGTCCTCAAGCTGTGTGTACTGTTATTTTTTTTTAATGAGGGCAGCTCTGCTACAGCGGGCAGACCACCCCTGCTAGCCTGGCTGGGTTTCCGTGCGTTTCCTGTGGGAGAAACGTTAGTAAAGTGGAACGTTATTATTATTAGTATTATGATGACCAGAGCTGAGGAGAGAGGATCTGCCTCGCTCCCCGAGGGTCCATTTTCAACTGATTTATACGGGGGCCGCACAGACAGACAGACAGACAGGCAGACGGACGGACGGACGGACGGAGAGACCTCATACTGGTATATAACATACCGGTAGACCATAACCCCCCCCCCCCCCCCCCCCCCCCACCCGCCCCTCAAGATGCCCCAGAGCACACAACCTTAAGTGCGGCGTGGAAGCCCCCCTGCCCAATATGATATGAACCACCCTGGTGGAAAAATGGGTGGTGGAATATTTGTTTACATGTGAGAATCACAAGCAATGGGTTCACGAGAAGAGCGGGTACAGAACAGGACTATCGTTTTCACCCTGTTGTACCGAACACACAATAAAATACATAAAACATTACACCGCAAATAAACCCCAGAGCATTTAACTAAACTAACCTCACCAAAAAGAAGAAGAAGAAAAGTAAATATTTCCCCTTTTTTTAATCCTTTTAGCCTACTAAATTAGCTGGTCAAGAGAGCTGTGTCCCTACACTGGAACCCCAACACAGCCGCTCTCGCCTTTCACCGAGAGACCTTAAACGTGTTGCCTCCGTCTCGCCGGGCTTCAGACGCTAAAGAGACGCGACAATGGAGACCTTTATACAGACGTGTCATCAGACTGATTTGATAACGGATTGGAGGTTTAGCACCGACAACTAGCCACACAAAGAGCTCTTTTACTGACACAGGTAGCGAGAGCGAGAGACACACACACACACACACACACAGACAGAGAGAGAGAGAGAGCAGGAGACAGACCGACAGGCAGAGAGAGAGACACAGAGACTGCTACCTGCTGCTGGGTCCATCAATAGAGACAGTGTGTTGGGGCGCTGAGCATGACAGCCTTCAGAGTGGAAAATTAAAGGCTGTTCTGTGAGGTAAGACGTTCCTCTGTGACCTCACCCTGCCCCCTCCTCCACCCTGGCCCCTGCACCCTCCTCCACCCCCACCGCTAAAAAATGCCTTTAATGTTAATCACCACAGCGGACACCACCCGTGCCCTCTGACCCCCCCCCCCCCCCCCCCCTCTATAACGACATCATAACCTAATTTACCAATCCCGGGAGCCTTGTGAAAAAGACACGGGTTCGGTCTCACATCTAAAAGGAAACACATTCAGCCCTCTGCACACCCGCGCTCGTATTTATTATCCTTATGCTCTCCGTGTCAAACAATAATAATAGCTTCAAGCTCCATACCGATGACTGCTCTCTGGTCAAATGCGTGAAATGTTGGCCTGTTGCACGTTCAAGCCACTAATTAGTTACCATGGACCGTTTGTTTGTTGAGATGTGTGACTGCGTCCGGGCACAGTGGGAAAACATAAACCATTTAATGAATCCTCTGGTCTCCATAATTTGATTTTGAGTCCAGGTTGGTGCAGGGAGGGGGAGGGGGAGGGGGGGGGGCTGTATATGACTGCAGGGTCTCACCAGGTTGGTGCAGGGAGGGGAGGGGGGGGCTGTATATGACTGCAGGGTCTCACCAGGTTGGTCAGCTG
>JACYXH010000248.1:142500-175000 GCA_026745465.1 Lota lota
TTAGTTTGCTGACTTCTCCGGGGTCAATAGCTCTGTGAGACCCCCCCTCCCCTCACACACACACACACACACACACACACACACCCCCACCCTGCCCCTCGATTCCTGTGTGACACACCGGGCTGCATCCAGACTGCGGCAGAGAGAGATCTAACTCTCAGGCATCACGATTACCTCCCTTCCATCTACTTTCATGTGCTTTTTGTTTGCCTATCTAACCCCCACACACACACACACACACGTAAAACCAACACGTAATTTGTATCAGAAATCCTGTGTGCAAAGGTGGTGTGTGTGTGTGTGTGTGTGTGTGTGTGTCTCAAAAGTGAAAGCATGAGGAGGAAAGCAGTTTTAAACAAAGCCCATTATATCCCTATGTTTAGCATTCATTAAAATGTTCTCCAACTTTCGCTGTTAAAAGCCCAAGTCTTCCTGTTTCTACCTGTGTATGTTTGATTAACAACAGGCCAACTGCTTACCACTGATTGTTAACAGCATTCCAACCACAGGCCTCTGATTGGCTATGAATGCGCTTTCTTCCAAGGACAGCAGAACAGATGCATAACGGCACCACTGTTTTCACTAAAAACCCATTCTAACCATTGATGCCCATCCGCCTCGCTCTGCCGCCTGCTGCTGCCTCTACCTGCCTACATCTCCTCGGACAGCCTGTGTGCTGGGCTCATCATAGGAGGGAACTCTCCCCAGCAGGGGGCCCAGACCCACAGACCAGGGGAGGGGGGACTTCCCGACGGCCTTTTGGAAACTTTCTGTCCCAATGCTGTCACGCACATGAAACAACTCACTTTTCCTGTGTCCGTCACTCCCCCTCCCCCTCGACCAAGCCCTGCCCCCCCCCCCCCCCCCCCCCCCCCCCACACACACACACACACACAAGACGACACACAATCCTTCCCTTCTACACTGCAGGAAGCTGAGGTTGTGAAGCACAGGCCTGAAAAAACATTTTCCTTTCTTTTCTTTTTTTTGCCACACACACACAGACACACACACACACACACATCTCAAGAGGCAGAGCGTATCACATTACATCACATTATATTAACCCCGGTGAACTGATGAGGTACCTACGACTCACTGCACAGAATCACACCCCTCGGACGGTATCAAAACAAATGATAAGAAAACAGGGTGGGGGGGGAGAAAGCACACACACACACAGACACACACAGACACACAGACACACACACAGACACACAGACACACAGACACAGGAGGACAGATGGTGAAAGCGTTGTTCCAGTGTTCTTACGTTGGTGCCAGACTTCATGGGGTTGCCCAGGTCACAGCTGAGGTAGCGCGTCTGGTTCTCTGTCTCGTAGCTGCAGGTCAGCTGCGCCAGGCTCTGAGGGAGGGAGAACACAGACATAAAAACAGCCCCATCATGGCCGTCTTTCCATCCAACATGACGGCGTGGCTGCACCGAGAGGAAGGAGGAGGAGAAGAAAAGAAAAAACCTGCACGGAACTGCATCCTGTGCTAAATGGGATTCACAGTGGATTCAAGAATGTGTCTCAACTGTTTAAATAATACGACTTGAGCGTCAAGTCAATATCCAGTCTTCATTAGGTTATTTACTCAATGACACGTGTGTGTGTGTGTGTGTGTCTTGGTGTGTGTGTGTGTGTGTCTTGGTGTGTGTGTGTGTGTGTGTGTGTGTGTCTTGGTGTGTGTGTGTCTTGGTGTGTGTGTGTCTTGGTGTGTGTGTGTGTGTGTGTGTGTGTGTGTGTGTGTGTGTGTGTGTGTGTGTGTGTCTTGGTGTGTGTGTCTTGGTGTGTGTGTGTGTGTGTGTGTCTTGGTGTGTGTGTGTGTGTTAAAGCGGTTGTGCAGCCTGGCTCACCTCGTTATTGCGGGCTATCCCGCTGTAGTCGGCCTCCGGGGGGAGCACCACGTACAGCTCCGCCTCGTACGCCCCCCCCTCGCCCTCGTTGCGGGCGTTGAACGTCAAGGTCAACGAGTTGTCGTCGCCGAGGTAGACTTCCTTCCTGTCCCTGGGGATCGCCCGCGCGCGCACACGCACACACACACACACACACACACGCACATACACCCACACACACACGCACACATGCACACACACACACGCACACACGCACACACACACACGATTATAAAAGGGGGTCACAAGCTGCTTAGATGAAATAAACTGAAAAATTGAATGTCTCAAAGTGAAGGTTTCCTTTGGAGAGGCATGACCTATAAAGTGATACACCGAGATGCTTTATTTGCCATCGTTGGCAAATCCCCTGGCCACTAAAATGCTGACATGGTGTCATGAATAAGACCAAATACATCTCTGTGGAGCGCCGTGTGCCATGCATCTGTCTGCGCTGGGCCCCGGCCCCGAAACCATTAGTCAGCTTTGCCTGGAGAGCCGCGCTCCTCCTCTCTCCCGACTGGAAGAGTTTCCGGTGTAGCAATAAAGTTCTACACGTAGTACAGCACAGACCAGCAATATAAAACACCCCCGCCCCCCCCCCCCCCCCAACTTCCTTGCTTTCTCTTCTTCTCTCCCTCCCTCCCTTTCTCCAGCTCGCCAAACTCCTCCACAGAACAATGAAAAGACTCCATAAGAAAGGGTCACACAGACACTTCTAATTAAACCCAGCTTTTATAAAAGGGGAATAAAGTGAGGAGAGATAGTGAGGGCTGACTTCAGAAGGCGAACCTCCCATTTGCCTGCCCAGCCCTTCAGCCTGCCGTCACCCTTTTTACACACAAGAAACAAACGGCACAGAGAAGAAATAAAGAAAAAACAACAATGGAAAACCATGAAAGCATACCGGCGTGCCAGGGCTGGCTTTATCAGTTGGGAAGATAAACTAAAGGAGGGGTGATAAATATATTCTTTACTGAAATTCCAGAAAGAAATTCCATTGCCCACCTTAACTCCCCCTAAACCTTAATGGAATAAGTGGTAGCAGACCGAGGGGAAAGGAGCCGTATTTATAATCTTACAGGATGACTTTGTGTAGGCTGGGTTGTGGACGCCCACTAACAGGCACTTGCAGGTTATTGTGTAAGTGATGGATAAACATGGCTTTGTTTCGTTTATTTAAATGAAGGCAGAGAGGGTAGTTAAATATAGAAGGGGGACGTCTAAATGACAGGGGGGGGGGGGGGGGGGGAGTATCAGGGGGAGTGGTATATTTGGGAAAAATGCAAACAAAACAAAAAATGCCGCATTTTTTGCAACGAAAGTGTGTCAACGTGATCCCATAAGCAGCTTCAAAAAGGCAAAAGGAGTTTGTAAGTCTCTGGCACAAAATGCTCATACTTTCCACACAGATCACCCTCCCTCCCAAACGGTCAGCTAATCAAAGCACCTGTAGGACAAAGCTACTTCCTGTTTACACAGACCCTAGCATTCCCCCTTTATGCCAATGGAGCATTGTGGCTATTAACAGAAGGTCCTGATATGCAAAAGTAAACAAGCAAGAAAAATAATTAAAGCTGGGTCTAGCTATGCAACCACAACAAGTTCCATACTCGTGGAAAGAGAAAGGGAGGTGAAGAGTTCAGTGTTATCGTCTAGAGGAATCTCCTGTATTTCCTCAGATCTTTATGCCACCGGATTCATGGAATTATAGGAGAAAATGAATGGGGCTCACCCTTGGACTGCTAACTTCAGGTCGGGAACACAGATGTTGTCTTCTCCGCAGTCCAACAGAATTTGAGCCTGGAAGGAGCGTGGGGAGACACAGAACACATTTAACGGGCCGCTTTATTGGGCGCTCCAAAGTGCGACATGGGAGTGATTCAGGTGCTGGCAGTTGTAATAAATGTAGTTCTTGCTGTGGCGTTTCACTTAGGCCCATTGTATTACTGTTGTGGCCTGAGAGGCACTCTGTAAAGGTTTCTTAATCTGTGCAGGCTCCATGTTAAAGGTGCAGTGTGTAGGATCTAGTGGCGTCTAGCGGTGAGGTTGCAGATTGCAACCAACTGAACCCCCCCACGCACTCCCTTTCTACCGACGTAGGAGAAGCTACGGCGGCCTGTACGATGTCATCATCTACAGAACAAGGTAGCCAAGTGTAAAGCGATGAGGTTCCTTGATCGATTTAATTATTGTATTCAGTTATTGAGTCTGTAAAACGATAGATCATAGCTTAAAAATAAGATAGTGATTGTGATGTTAGTTAAAAACCCGTTCTCTCTAGAGCCATTTTACAAATGCAATAATACACTAATTAAAAAACATATTTATGAATATTATATTCCATTTCCACCAAGTCTGTTCCACTAGAGGCCACTAAATCTACACACTGCACCTCCAATACACATTTATAAATGTACAATTAGGATATTTATCATCAGCAACTACGCAGTCTAGCAGAGCAGAGTGGAGCAGGACGTGGCAGAATGACTAAATGCATTCCACAACACAAACAGACCGGTCGCTGACGCACAAAGACAGGACTGCAGCGTTTGCTATGCATCCAGGTGTCTTCATGGTTAAAGACGCCATTAATTCCTCAGGAAGGAAATGAATGGGGGCTGTGTGCAGCGTGAATTTCTGATACTTCCCCCGTGACGCTACGCTAACTCACAAACATCTGCACGCGACATGTGCGTTTCTTCAGCCTGCTCGCCAAGAACATCGTAAAAGGGAGAGGGAGAGAGAGAGAGGGAGAGGGAGAGGGAGAGAGAGAGAGAGAGAGAGAGCGAGAGCGAGAGAGCGAGAGCGAGAGAGCGAGAGAGCGAGAGAGCGAGAGAGCGAGAGAGCGAGAGACTGCCAGAGATCCTGGGTCTGTGGAGCGCGACCACAAGGAGGCCAGCCCTCAGCTCAGAGCGCCGTCGCTCCACATCACAGCAGCAAGTGGCGGACCGCAGCGGCTCCACACGCCGCCCGTCGACCACGGCCCTGGAGGATCACAGAGCGCACGTGCTCCAGGGCACTTGTCGGGATATCCGATACGCCGCGGCACTGATGCCGCGGCACTGATTCTTAATACAAGGCGGTGTTTGTGTACCATGGGGGCGGGGCTGGGGTGTTGGAAGGTGGGGGTCAGGGGGGTGAAGATGGGGTTCAGTTTAGCCAAAACCCAGCTAACAAGTTGAAAGACGTGAAGGGGGGACATATTGGGGACAGATTGGGGGGGGGGGGGGGGGGTGGAGCACACAGGCACACGTTAACGTATGGGGGAGCAACAGGTCACGGGGGGAAACTCTGCGGGGATCAAATTGCTCCCTGCTGGGATCGCAGCACTGTGTCACCATGCTGCCGATGATGCTGCCGATGATAATAAATAGAAAGATGGAGGAGGATTAGAGAGGGCCGGGCGCCTCGCCCCTGTCATTACGACATCAAGGCGGGCTCTAATTATGGACACCATGGTAACCGCCAAGCTAACTCTCTCTCTCTCTCTCTCTCTCTCTCTCTCTCTCTCTCTCTCTCTCTCTCTCTCTCTCTCTCTCTCTCTCTCTCTCTCTCTCTCTCTCTCTCTCTCTCTCTCTCTCTCTCTCTCTCTCTCTCTCTCTCTCTCTCTCTCTCTCTCTCTCTCTCTCTCTCTCTCTCTCTCTCTCTCTCTCTCTCTCTCTCTCTCGGGTTCAGCAGATGAGGTTCAGCGGCATGCCTTGCATGGCATCAACAACGGCGGCGAGAAATGACGGACAGCTTGTGATGTAGAGCGGTGGTGGTGGGGGGGGGGACGGGGGGGACGGGGGGCCAGGATGCAGGACACACTGCCTTCCGTTTGTTTTCTGATCATGCGATCATGAAGCTACACATGTGCTAGGGTGTTTCCAGTCGTGCAACAACGAGGGGCATTCAAGAACAAGCCGCTCTTCCTCCTGACCCAGCTGGAAGCAGTCCCGGGTTCCTCTCGCGAATGTGCGTCTTTGTTCGTCAGCTGTGCGACGGACGGAAGAAGGGACCCAGGGCGGGGGCACTTGATAGGTCCGTCACCGCGCAGGGGGGGGGGGGGGGGGGGGGGGGAGGAGTCGTGGCGGCCGCATGTGGACCACATTAGCCCGGGAGCGAGAGGCGAGGCTGGGCCGCATCTCACACACACACACACACACACGGCCTCTGCTTCTCCTTCGTATCCCCTCAAACCCTTCAGGGGTGTGAGGGGGGAAGTTGGCCGACTGGGAAAAACATTTACGCTAGGAGGTCTGCAGCACGCTCCCAAGGCCTTGAGGCAAGTTCGTACGGGGAGGGAGGGGGGGGGGGGGCATGGTGCTTCTGATCAAGGCCAGGGCTTTGGTGCAGCACGCACAACCTCCATGGTTCACTCACACACACACACCGTTACTTCCAGGCAGCTCTAAGGCCAGCCTAATGAAATACGTTGCCAGTTTAGCACTAACCCCCCCCCCCCCCCCCCCCCCCCCCCCCTTTCCCTCGTGACGTACCCTTACACATACACACGGGTTCCCCTCGCCCCCTTTTTATACTTGGAAGAACAAGCGTGTGGTGTTCTTTTTTGCCAAGGTTTAGATTGATGCTTTAGTCTCACAACTGCACTACAGCAAAACGCCACACCTGATGGAGGCTTATCTGACGGAGCACGATCGAGGACAGGCTTCAGTCCTGATCCCGCTGGGGGCGAGACACAAACACAGAAAGGGAGCGAACTGGGGTGAGTACTGCCCCCTCTGCCTTTCCCAAAAAATGGCGTTAACTGCTGAGCTCACACCTCATGAACGCTGAAGCGCCACAGCTGAGAGCAGCACCCCGCCCGCTCACTTCGGGTGGAGGAATCCTGGCAGCGGCCTGATCAAATCTCAGCCAGATGGGCAAACCCAACCCAGACACACACACACACACACACACACACACACACACACACACACACATACATATACACACACACACACACAGAAATATAGGGAGGGGGGTTTCAGGTCCTGCTAGGGGGAGTGAAACACTTGTACGTAACATAATGTTCACTAGCACCAGACTCTTTCTTTTTCTTTCTTTCGTTTCAAACTGTTTTCCAGGCCCTCCAGACTTTAGATGGCTTCCCAGTGGAGCCGTTTAAGATGGGGGGGGGGTGGGGGGGCAATAAAGAAGTGCGGCCTCAGTCCCTCATCGAGAGCGTGGAGAGGTTGGATTGGCTGGGTGAGCGTACGTGAAGGCCAGGTCACGCTAATGGATTGTTCCTTTACTGTTGCACTTGCATGCAAGGTGAGATAACTCCACACTTCTACAGCACCACGTGGCCAAGGCTGGACAGCTGGAAGAGCGCCGTCATATAGCGCCAACTGCTGTTAGCATTTTTGACTTTGGATGGCTTAAAGAATGCACGTTATGCTGCTGGGTTTAGAGGAGTCCACGGTGAGGAAAGCTGTGCTACCTTCTGCACAATGAGGCTGGCGGCCTGATAGTTGAGGACGGGTCGCAGGCCGTGGGCGTCGGCTGCGGCGTCAGGGTCCAGGCTGAAGTTCAGGGCCACGTAGATGGAGGAGAGCTTGTCTCTGAACTCCTTCTCGTCCTGCACAGGACCCAGTACAGAGACACTTACGCACTGCAGCGGTCGTACGACAAAGGGGGAACACTGCATTCCCACGGTGAAGCTTTCAGAATAAAAAAGATAAAAGGACTCGATTTTTACTAGATTATGTGACGTACCCGCAGGTAGATCTTTGTGTCGTGGCAGGAGCGCTCGCTGTGCCTTATCTTCACGTTCCTCTGCAGCGAGGCCTGATGGGAGTCCAGGAACAGAGCCCTCCTCACCACACCCTTCTGCTTGTGCTTCTGGCTGTCCAGCTGCACCTCCACCTGGAAGTCTGGAGCGCACACACACACACACACACACACACACACACACACACACACACAAACACGGCATGATGAATGTCCCTGTGTCACCTAATGACGGGTTTTAAAAAAAGTCCATCTGGACCACTCTGGCTCACGCACAATGAAGTCAATGTTGCCCCGACATAATGTGGGGACGACAGAGACGGCTTGTTCACCGGAGGAGAGGTTCATTAAGGGGTGAATTACCAGGGAGCTGAGATGGATTATGAATGAACAATATGGGTTATTAAGGGTTATGAATAGAGCACAGAGCACAGCCCTCAAGGCTCGCTACTATACATTCTCTTAACCTTAAACGTACGGCACTTTGCCAAAAACACTGCCCAACATCTCTAACACTATTGTGGGATCTGACAAACGGATCCTCTGCATGTAATACGGAACAGATGTGGGGAGGATTGTCTCACCTAGTATTTCTGGCAGGTGCTTCCCATCCGCCAAGATGCAGAAACTCAGGTTGACACTGTTTTGAACAAAAGGAACGAGTGACAGGATGAGTCAAACATGTGCACGCCTGGGACCAAAGTCATCAGACCTCCCTTATCCCTCTCGCCCGTAGCTTTTCCAATGGGACCGTCACCTTTGTTTGAAACTATTTGAATGTGCAAGCGTCCTGTGTGGAACGCAACGTTCAACGCGCATCTGTGGTCGAACTGCTCGTGTTGTTGATGGAAGAAGTAGTACAGTACAGTGTGAAATAATAATAAAGTATTTGGTGCCCCGCAGACATCGCTAACCTCTCTCCCAATCCGGGCCGATAAGAGCTGAGAGCTGTGTGTGTGTGTGTGTGTGTGTGTGTGTGTGTGTGTGTGTGTGTGTGTGTGTGTGTGTGTGTGTGCGTGCAATGGAATGAGCCGGAAAGAAGGGTGAAATTGGCGGACTTCTCGTGTTTCATGGCGTTGGATGGCTGCCGTCTGTGTGACCCTCTTCCCGTGACATCATGCACACCCCCACCCCCACCCCCAAAACATCCACCACTTTTATTAGAACCACCCCCCCCCCCTCCTCCCAACACACACACTCACACACCTTACTTACACAGCGAGGAATGGGGAACATGAAAATGGACGTCAAAATAGAAAAAGAGAGAAACAGATAAAGAGCGAGAGAGACCAAGAGAGAGAAAAAGAGAGAAAAAGAGAAAGATTGTGGAGATAGAGGAAGAGAAAGAGCACAATAGCTGTGCACCCATGTCTGTGGGTCTGTTAATGTGCGAGTGTGTGTGTATACTGTTTGTGTGCATGTTCCTTTTTTTAAAGAGTCTCTGCGTCCTTGATGTGTCCCAGCTGTGCTCCACCACCAAACAATTTCTCATTCAAAAACCCCACAGAGAGACTTCAGGCTCCCCCCTTGAAAAAAAACCCACCAACAACTCCCCACTCTATCGCCAGGCAACATGGCCTAATCAAAACACATGTGTATACAAGAGTTTCCTTCATGGCTCGGAGGAGCGCACGCACACACGCACACACGCACACACGCACACACGCACACACGCACACACACACACACACACACACACACACACACACACACACACACACACACACACACACGTCAACCGTGTTGAGCAACGCGTGGCCCCCACCCATAGCCCCACCCCACCCCTCCATTCTGTTTCCTCTCCTAGTTGCTGGAAATTAAAACCACGCGCATTTGTACAAATGAAAAGAAATCGAATAAAAGGCGGAAGAAAAGTTTGACAGAAGTATCGTTCAGCGAGTTATATGACTGCTCCTCTATAGACAGCGAGGGACATCACGCTGCTGTGAACGCATGGATAAGAAGGTCAGTAAAAAGAAGAAAGCATAACACAGGGGGATGTTGACAGTGCGATAGTCCTTATCAGAGTTTCCACCCAGGATAAAGTACACACACACACACACACACACACGCCACGCTGGCACTGTGAGCAACCCTGGATCGCCATGGTTGGAAAATGTGTCCAATGACATGCCGAAAGAGAGGAGGTGAGAGAGGAGGTGAGATGATGAAGGAATCTGATTGGTTGAACATTTACCAGGAAACTTGGGTAGTGGCGTTGCCGTTGGTAACCAGGCAGTTCTTCTCCTCTGGGTTAATCATAATGGGGGAGATGGTCAGGGTGGCGCTGGTGTTGACGATTGGACGAGACCTGTCGGTTGCCACACACACCAACAGAGGAGAACAGCCACCACCAGGAGCACAATCAGTGAAACGTCCACACAAAACATTCAGGAGCCACCGACCGGGTGGGCAGTCCGGTGCAACGGAACCGTACCTGTAGAGAAGCGCCCTGTCCACGCCGAAGGCTCCGACGACCAGATCTAGCCCAGCGAGAGAGAACAGAGGGAGGGTTTAAATAACCAAAACGGTACCAATAGATCGTGCCGGGTCAACTCCTCCTCCTCCTCCTCCTCCTCCTCCTCCTCCTCACCCGGGTATCCGTTCATGTCCAGGTCCTTGGCGCCTCTCATGGCGAAGCCGAAGCTGGCGGGGATGACCCCGGCCGCCCACTGGCCGGCGATCACCTGGGAAGGTTTGCTCCGCAGTCCTCCCGAGTGGCCGTTGAAGATGTACACCAGGCCCTGGAGCTCCTCGCCGCCAAACGGACTGCTGACGGCCACGTCTGGGTTACAAACGAGCAAGTATCGACAGTTCGGAGTCAGCTACCGAAACCCATGCAGCCAAAGAACTCCAAAGATTAGACCGCTTGGATCACAAGTAGCAGTTCTTGTAGCTCTCGTGCGTCTAATCTACCATTGCATTGTGTCGTCCATCGTGTCGGAGGCTGACGTTCAACACAACTCGGAACCCGGACGTTTCGACTCAGAGATTCCGTCTTCAGACTACAATCTAAATTAAATCGGGGGGGGGGGGGGGTGGGATGGGGGTACGTAGATGCCCGACGGAGGTTTGGCTCATCGTGGCTCATTGCTGAATACGAAAGATATATGCAGCTGCAATTTATGACTCTTTTGGAAACATGTGGAGAAGAGAGGACAAACACTGGCTAGCTAATGTAATCAGTAAAATATAGAGCAAAATATAAACAACACAAAACACATATTGCATAATTAAACGTCAGATGTGGTAAAACGTCAACAAACACCCATTAACTATGAGGGCCGCCATGTGTGATGTTACTTATGTCAAGTCGTAGCTCTGAATTTGCGACCTGTAAATGTAAAGTTGGACAGTTTCCCCCCCCCCCCCCCCCGAGTGGGACCTGTCCGGAAGGCAGCATGAGAGCCAGCCACCTACCATTAAAGCCATCCTGGTTCAGATCGCCCAGCGGCGCGATGGTGTTGCCGAAGCGGCCGAACGCGTCGACCCCGGTCAGGTGGGGCTGGCTGAGCTCCAGGGCGAGGGGGCCGCGCTGCAGGTAGACGTACACCCGGCCCACCTCCTCCAGGCGGCCGTCCGAGCCGCGCAGCATGAACATGGGGGCCCCCACCAGCAGGTCCACCAGCCTGCAGGACACAGCGGAGGGGGGGGGGGGGGAGAAGGGGTCAGCATGCTGTACGGTCAGACACCCTGGCGCCTCCCCACATGCATTACTGTGTGGTTCCCCACACTAATGCGCTCCTGGTGGAATCTCTTCACAGAGTTAACGCCAGGCTGATTAACATTCAGAGGGGAGAGCGAGAGACGAGACGAGAGAGAGAGAGAGGAACAGGGAGGAGCGAAGTCAGAATGCGTCTGCTGCTCACCCATCGCTGTTGATGTCGGTCGTCGCCACGGAGTAGCCAAAATAGGATCCCATCTGTGGAAACAGCGTTAGGTTACTGGTTACTGGTCAGGTTACTGACGGGTGTTGAACGGAGAGCACCGAGCCCATAATCAAAGGCCATCATCTCCATCCACGGCGTTCTTCTTTAACTATACACAGTGGTCACGCGATCATAAAACGCTGTAGTCTTTAGTACGTGCGATTCACGCTTTTGAAGAAGCGAGCGATTCAACAGTCACGCCTGGGAGCCTATCGTACAGCCGGCTGGAAACTGGTGCTTTGTAAGGAGTGTAAGGAGAGTCTACGGCGCAGAAAAGGCAGAGGCTGAGGCTTTTAACCCAGGCTGATTATCCAGACTCCAGAAACCAAGCGCTCTCTTGATGCTATTTATTCAGCTGAGCCAATCAGCTTGGGTTAAAACCTTCGCCAGCCCTCCTTCTGTTCCCAGAGTCATTTGCACAAATTGCCGCTGCACTTTCCCTGAATAATTGAGATTTACAAGAGAAACCGCGAGTGGGCCTGTAAGCTATTCAACCTTGTTTTTAAGGAAATCATTTTTGCTTTTACGCTGATTCAACAAATTAGGATGTGTTGCGTGTAACAACGCTATGAAAACACAAAAGGGGTCTGTGTTCAGCTCCCAGAAGCAGTTGATTTAACTTTGCTCTTAAACACGTTTTTTCTTACAGGACGTCAGAACAACTTGCCTGTTCACCTTTGTACTCCACCATGGATTTCAGGTTGGTGCCATTGAAAATGGCAACCTATCGGGGAGCAGAAACATGGAGTGAAGCTTCACAGCTTGTGCCACATGCAACTCTGATGTGTCTTCAGTTGACTTGAGTCTGCAAAATGTGAGTATGGATGTTTTCTTACCACTCCGTAAAGAATGGACGCTTTTGGAACTCCGGCAATGAAATCTGTAAGGGACCAATTTATTAACTATTCATTCTTGGCCTTATGAAGTAAAAATAGTGAAGTAAAAATACACATTATATATATAAATGTGTGTTTATCTATCTATCTATCTATCTATCTATCTATCTATCTGCATAAATATCTATCTATCCACACAACTTTGTGGGGGATATTTATATATTTAAATTGTTGCAAGAAAACTCATCACTGTATCTTTGTATCATCTAGAAATGTATAAATTGTTGTGGACTGAAGACAGCACTTTGCTATGTGATATCTACTAGCGCTTACACTGCCACTTGTTCCCCCGCCTAACATGCAAGTCGCTGGATAAACGTGCCTGCTACATGTACTAGATGTAATGTAATGCAGCTACATGACTAGATGTAATGTAATGCAGCTAATCATATAAGCTGGAGCTTTGCTTTCTTCCACGAGAGCCTAAGCGGCTGCATAGGCTGGCCTAAGACGTTGGCCTCACCGTCCAGCTTATCACCGCTGAAATCTCCCACAGCAATGGAGTAACCTGTGGACAGCACAAGCGGATATGTATGAGCTCAGACCTGCACCACAAGCTAATTATAATATTAGCATTCACATTTAAAAATATGAAATACATTATATTTTGAGTACTTTTCAACACTACATAAAGACACTTTACATACATTTAGAACAGAGTATATATAGAACAAGTTACAAAGTCTCTCTCTCTCTCTCTCTCTCTCTCTCTCTCTCTCTCTCTCTCTCTCTCTCTCTCTCTCTCTCTCTCTCTCTCTCTCTCTCTCTCTCTCTCTCTCTCTCTCTCTCTCTCTCTCTCTCTCTCTCTCTCTCTCTCTCTCTCTCTCTCTCTCTCTCTCTCTCTCTCTCTCTCTCTCTCTCTCTCTCTCCTTACCCTGGTAGTTATCATCGTGGATGCTCGCAGTCTGTTTGGTCTCCAGCTGACCGGCCACAGACTGCATGAAGTAGCCCGGGTAGTACGTCTCGATGATCTTGTCTTTGTCTGCCGAGATCACCTGGCCTGAGGTCACACCAAACAAACACCCAGCACCCAGTTCATTGACAAAGTGTATAGGGCTTGTACAGCGTGATGTCACATCACAATGCCTGCCTCCCTTTCGGAAGCAGAGTAGGATTGGACTGTTAGTTATTCTGTTGGAGGTGTTGTTGTTTTTTTGGTCATTGTGTAGTAATTAATAGTGAAATGATTTGTCATTATGGGAGGACATTGTTGTGTTTGAAACTGCCACAGCGTTTCTCATGCGAGACGTAGCAAAACACGTTTGCATTAGCCTAGGTCACGGTATTGTTACGTTTATTTAGGGTTTGACTGTACTACAGTTCTCGTGAGTCCTCTCAAAATGGCGTGGTATCGCCAACAAAACATCCAAGATGCATTCTGATGTACAAGAATGCTCATAATCCTCATAGTCGAATAGAAGAACTAACTAATGTAACTAACTAACTAACTAGAAGCCCTAATCCTCATAGTCAGGGATGCGTCGCATGCTTCCACAGAGAAGGTGTTGTGTGCCACGTACCTTGCCAGAAGTAACTAGAAGAACTAACTAATGTAACTAACTAACTAACTAACTAGAAGCCCTAATCTTCATAGTCAGTACCTTGCCAGAAGTAGCTCCCCGGTCCTCCTAGCACTACTTTGCCATCCTAAGAAAAGAAAAAAAGACAGAACATTTGGGAGATTAAAGCATTAAAACACACTAACTGTAATATTATTTGAGAAAGTTGAGGCGCACAGCTGTGGTATTTACCTTAGTGAAGTCTGCGCTGAAGCCGCCCTGGCAGTAGCCCTGTCCAGAATGCCCGGTCACCTCTACAACACACACACACACACACACACACACACACACACTTTAAAGCGTGTTTCTTCAAGGTTTCAGATGTCTTTTGTTTTAAGACACATACTCACTGGACATTTGAGGAGTAGAGAACTGTGATGAAGGGCTACCTGACACTGTTTTAACATATTTAGGCACAACAGCTTTTAACCAAGTGTCCTCACCAATCTAATTATACGACAGCCGTTTCCATCTCATTGTTTTTGATAATAAAGTCAAACTGTCCACAAGAGATCTCTGGAGGTTCTCAGCCCAGTGTCCACAAGAGATCTCTGGAGGTTCTCAGCCCAGTGTCCACAAGAGATCTCTGGAGGTTCTCAGCCCACTGTCCACAAGAGATCTCTGGAGGTTCTCAGCCCACTGTCCACAAGAGATCTCTGGAGGTTCTCAGCCCAGTGTCCACAAGAGATCTCTGGAGGTTCTCAGCCCACTGTGCCACTTGATCCCAAGGAACCCAGGAACCTCTCTCGCTCTCCCCGTGGTTACAGCACTTGACGCCCCCACCCCGAAACCCGCACCTCACAGCAGGGGGGCCCAGCTGTCATGTTAAACGCTGGGGTGGGGGGGGGCATAGAGACAAAAATAACAGTGTGCCGCGGATGTCGACAAATGAGTTGAATAATTATTATACCTGTGCGACACGGAGCGTATTCTGCAAACTTAGTGAAGTTCTGGGCCGAGAGGTAGCAGGTCCCCGTCACGTCTGACTGCGGGAGGTCCTTCTTGGTTCTCCAGGAGTAGAGAGGGGCGCAGGCCTGAAGGGGGGGGGGGGGGGGGGGGCAGAGAGAAGGGCAGAGAGGGAGGGAAAAGGAGAATGAGGTCAGATGGAAAATGTTTTTTCCTCTCATTGAAAATAGTCTCCTCCTGACCCAACACTGGGGAGGAGCTCCCGGGGTCAGAGGTCAGGGGTGCCTCCGGAGTCGGACCCCGGCGTAGCTCAACCCGGGTCACGACCCTGACAACGCCTCCCCAGACCAACGGATGAACAGCAGTCATCGCTGAAGTCATCGTCTGAACCAAGTCGTGCGTTTTGGGAAGTGGAAATGAAGACGTTCAGGAGACCCACCCTGAAGGACATGATTCACACACACACACACACACACACACACACACACACACACATACACACCGAACACCTATTTCCCATGCTGCCCTGACCTGAGTGGGCTTCACCAGGGTTCATAACCATAACAGTCGTTGGCACCGCCGGTGCTGTGAATACCTCCTCCCCAATGGTTTTTTAAAAACACAGCCCGCCCCCTCCCCCACCCCACCTCCGGGAGCGGAGTCAGCTTACCAGAATGGTGTCTCCGTGGGAACGCACGGTGGCGCCGAACCACTGGTGGGACTTGACCTCCGCCTTATGGTCTGTGTCATTGATGAGGACGGTGCGATCCCCTAGGAGAAGAAGAGGGGGGGGGAGGGGGGGGGAGACAGAGCCGTGAGATGACAACGTTTTGACAGAACACAGCCGCCGTCTACAAACGAACGCATTCAGCCTTCTGCTCAAAAGGGATTTTGGTGAGGGGAGGTTGCTGCATGGGCTCTGGGCTACTCGACCGCAGCTTCTGATGCCACTTTGGGCTACTAGTCGTAGGGTTGGGTTTAGGACTGACGTGACCCCTGTTGACCTCTGGCTCTGTCTGGCCACCTGGCCACAGTAAGCCTGATCTCTCCCTGCTCCCACTCTGGGATGGCAGAAGTTGGGATAACAGATGGCCTGTGAAGACAGCGTTTCACTGGAGCGGCGCGTCCTTCTGCCCCTGAAATCGAAGCCAAGCACCAAACACGATCCCCGCCTGAGCGGAGGAGAACGCTGGAACCCTGGACAGTTTATGAGAAATCACACAGAGGAAATCGGTGACCTCCACAGTTTCACTCCTCCCACTCTTTTCCCAATGTGCATTACAAATCTGTTAATAACCGCACACCCACACAGAATGTTGCAAGAGAGCAGAACATGGATCTCTCTCGGTGTGGGGGGGGGGGGGGGGGGGTCATTAGAGAGCAGGGTGGGAGGAGGGTGAGCGAGGATGTGGGGATCATGTGACCTCCAAGGCTGTGATCTCTCCTGATCCCTTCCCCTTTACGTTAGTGTTCTTCCCTCTCGGTGCTCTCAGCCTGGAGCTGGAGCTGAGGGCTTGTGCTCCGTGTCTTGGTGGAACCAGAGAACGGGGCGCTGGTCCAAGGAAAACAGCAAACCCTGGCCCAGTTTTCTCCCAGCAACCTCACACTCATCATTTCAGAACACACACACGTTTTCTCTTGGTAGATACAATTTTTGGTTTCTAATTTCCCCACTTGTGCGTGCTTTTGAATCAGGAAAAAGTAAAGATAGGGCGACAGTATATTAACACAAATGGCCATCTGCCAATTGTCAATATGTTTCCTCTCACATCTCATCTCGTCTCACAATCACGCCAGCAATCCCTTCAACACAGCATGTTCACAGGCCAACAGAAGCCTACTTTAATTGGACTGCATTTAGTCAAAGGCAGCCCGTTGGAGGAGAAATAGCATGGTGGGCCGTACCAGCCATAACATGACCTCCTCATGAAAGTGGCTCCCGTGAATCTTGTTACTTTAACTAATCTCTGATAGCTCCGCAGCCCTTTTTTTACTGCAGCATACCTTCCTTTATATTTTCATAACTCAGGGGCCCATGTTTGGATAGGAGGAGTGAACCGCCACCAGGGATCCTACGGAGCCAACTAGGATCGCTGTATGTTTGGGCCGTGTCGCCTAGACAACCAGGCACTAGCAGCACTAGCAGCAGCAACCTTTAATTCATATTGCGAAAGCTGATCTCATCCAACGGTTCCCTCACATCTGGCCATGGAATGTACAGGAAATATGTGTGTGGCTCAGATTTACAGTAAGAACCATGTCAGGCGCTGTGTTTCTACCTTGTGTTCGGGAGGAGGAGGAACATGTTTGGTGGTTCTCCATACCGCACAAGGACTACACTGATGATGATGATGATATTGCCCCTGGCAACGACACCCGGTCAGTGTTTGGAGCGATGACATCACCAACGGCCCATGGCTCCATTCAATTGATAGGTCAGAGACAACAATAGCACGCTATCTGCGGTTGACTGCTGGGAAGCTGGTTAGCGCATGTTCTGATGGGACGCAGACCCTCTGCTGTGCGTGTGTGTGTGTATCAACTCTTCCCCTTTGAACCCTGTGCAAGAGGCCAGCCATTAGCGGCTGGCCATGGCCTCTGAAATGTGTGTGTGTGTGTGTGTCAATCGGGTAAAAGACAAATGGTTGAATTCACTCAACACACCGGCCTGCCGTTGTGATGAGTGAGGAGGAAGAGGAGGTGGTAGAGGAGGAGGAGGAGGAGGAGGAGGAGGAGGAGGAGGAGGAGGAGGAGGAGGAGGAGGAGGACAATGACGACGAAAGAGGGGGAGGGAAGAAAGCGGAATAGAAAAACAAGAGATTCCGGTTTCTTACCCCCCACCCTCTCCATACCGCCACGTCCCCGAATGTGCCCCCCCCCCCCCCTTCCTCTCCTCCCTCCACGGGACAGGCTCTTATCTGGATGGAGGAGGAAGTGGATGGGAGTGGGCCCTCTGGCCAGTCTGACCCAATTAGTCAAGCTAATTAAGAGGCTCGGTGGTCTGTGGGGTCAGACCTCACCCACTCTCTTTGATGGGGGAGGGAGAGAGGGAGACCCTGCATTGCTCGGTAATGGGATTGATCCGTATCTCCATCCGCCCTGGCTCAATAACTAAGTCCCGGTCGGATTAAATCCACTGCGGTCACTCAAGATATGAAGGCACTGACATCACGGCCTAATGTGATAGCTTATTGTCCACTACGGCATTACCTGCTCAACATTATCAGGGCCGTTCATGGGTTTTTAATCAAGTCCGTGGACTGAGAAATGCAGCGGTGCCCTCAGTCCTGCGGTGCACGACAGCATCCGAGACGTCCCTTCACATCTCAGGCGTTTGCGTCACCAAATTGGCATGTGTGCGATCACATTCCCCGCGTGTTCCCTTATATTTGTGTGTGTGTGTGTGTGTGTGTGCGCGCTATTGGGACCAGATGGCTGAATTGGCTCTTCCTCACTTTCAAAGCATCATGAGAAGGAGGAAGGACAAACGCTCTTGACAAGCCACCGGGACCCATCCTTCACCCTGGAAGCCTGCAGCTTGAACATGACCTCAGCGCACGGTGGCGGCAGGCCAGCGCGCGCCGATGGGATGCACATTTCTCCGTCTTCTGCCAAATGAGCGCAACGCTGAATGAGCGTGAGCGGCAAACGAGCGGGCGAGCCACGGATTCCGGTGCAGAGTGGTTGTTAAACACGGGCTTTTGAAAGAGTCAGTGGAATGTCTCTGGCTCAGCGTGCATAATGGACAGTAAATCAAAGCAGGATGGGATTCTTTTTTTCAGAGGAAATAGGGCCCACGGCCCATCTTGTTAACAGGAGAGTGTAGCCGGACACACACACACACACACACACACTCAATCTTGCTTAATGCAATGCCAACGGTATTGAATTGCTTCCATCCAGCAAGTCTTGACTTCAGTAAACGCCCCCTGTGCCTTATCTCAATGCTCCACTCGACAGCCTACACAATGGGACCCATCCATTAGACGATCTCACCGACTTCCTAATTCTCTCCACAGGTGATCTATCTGATGGGGACTGGACCGACGCCTTCACCCCCCTGAACAAGACACCGCTTTGTTTCGGAGATGCATGTTTGCTAGTTTGCTTATCTCTCTAAAGCCCCGAAGGGCCCAACAACACAAAACCAATGTAAGAAAGGAGGAAGGGAGGAATAACCTTTTTGTTTTGTTTTCAGGCCCTCAACACCTCATTCCTCTTTTTCCTTCCAAAACAAGGCAACAAAGAAACGGGAAAGAGGGTCGCCTAGTTTCCACAGCGAACAGCAGCTCAGCGCTGACGTCTGGAATGGAGCGGCTGGCGGGGAGGAGAAGGCCAAGAGAAAAAGGGGGGACTGCTGCTGTTCTGGAGGAACGCAGAGGCACAGCAGACCTCCACAGCACACACTAAACAGAGTGCTTCAGGGCCCAGAAACCATTCAAGCAGATACAAAAAAAAACAACTGATAAATGAGGCTAGCTAATGCTAAATGACGGCAATAATTATTTACTTAACTACCAAGGAACCACATTATACTAGAGTAACCAGTGTTGTACAAAAAGGTATATTCTTTAGATGGCCACACCCGCAAATGACCTACACAATTCTGGATCCCTTCCCATAGAACATATAAAATCATCTTTGCAAGTTTACCACTGCTGCCTAGCGACAGACTTACCTTCAGCATCAAACTCTATGTCATGGCACTCTGATTGGCCGAGGCCCCAGGGGCAGTAGAAGACAGATCCTCCCTCTGTGATGTTTGGCTGGCTGGTGTTGGCCTTAGGAGCTCCGATCACCACACTCACACTGGAAGAGAAAGTACACAAAATGTTGTTAAAAACAATCAACAACTGGCAGATCTCCCAACCTGCAATTTAATGACATAAATTGTGAATTACTTCACCCATCGTACCCTGAGGTTGCTGCAACATATAGCTTTTGTTCCTGGTGTTAATTATAAGGTTGCATCAACCACTCCTGGTAAAAACACTCACTAATAATAAACATTAGGCTGTATATGTACACTTTATTGTTCACTTAATGACAGACACTTTTACCAGGCTTCAGCTCTGGGTTGCATAACCTAGTGGAAACCACGCGGGCTGAAGCACATGCGTTTCTTCTTCAGACACACACACACACACACACACACACACACACACGGGCCTCCACGTGCGGCTAATTGAATGGCAAAAACAAAGAGGGCATGAGCCAAGCCTCGAGTAGTCCATTCAGAACACAACGGAGGTTGTTTCTACAGCTGTGGTGCGACTACTACTACTTCTACTTCTACTACTACCAGAGTATTACAAGACTACGGCTACGTCCTTGGGGTTCTCCCTGTCTGAATAATTTAACTAGAGCAAAGGGCCGAGGCAAACCATTCCATGAGCCCGCGGGAGAAGGAAGTGAGTGGTGGTGACTCTGCACGGTTCCCCAGGTCTTCAGAGAACAAAGGGAACAGACCGGAAGGACTTCAAAAGGAAAAGAATGAGCGAAGATGGGCGGCGATGACGGGCTAGATGGAGGGATGAGTCAGAGGGTGGAGTGACTGGGTACATGATGTGTATGATGCTAACACTGTGTGAATTATTTTAACGTTGTTTTCAGCCGAGTGTAGAGTTTTTGCAGTGTGCAATTAGCCATTACCTCATTGGGGGCCCACTTATCCTTGTCTCAACACAGACATGGCTGGAGGGCAGAAGAGGCACAGGGAAGCTTCACTAGCAGACGGGGCCTGTGGGGGACCCGGGCAGGAAGAGCACTCCCTTTCCTGTTTCAGATATTCTAATAGCGCATGAACGTTTAAATGTTTGCTAAACTTGGGACTCCTAACCCCAAGGCCATCGACTCAACAGAGTTCATCGCGCTAGCTTGTGTCCACAGCGAACGCAGTGGGCGAGACATACAGTCAATCAAACGGATATAAAGGCGAGTAGAGGGAATCCGAGAACGGGGATGTACCAGGCACTGGGTAATACGTTATTAAGAATAAATAATAGGAAAAGAACATAGGCTAGTGCATAAGTTCAACATTGCACCGGTAGATAGTCTAACCCAATTCCAAATGTAGGGCAGAGAGTCATTCTGCCGTGGTTTATTTTGGAAGAGAACAATGAAAACGGGGCTGGATATAGTAAAGCATAGGCAACCTTTCCTTTCACTACCAAGTGCAGGGAACATCCCCAAAGGAGTCGGCAGATATCCCAGCTGTGCCATAATGTAAAGCCCAGAGAACCGTCTCGTCACGGATTCTCACGATGAGGCCGTGGGGGGGGGGGGGGGGGGGGGGGTCCGTCTCATCTCTACTCCCACCAGCAGTCCACTGTACATTTTACACACTCAACACATTACCGGCAGTGCAGTCAGCGGCTGCCCTGATTCAATGTAACACACTGCTGTTTTGACTGGGGGGGTCAGTGTTCTGATGGAAACACTCTGGATCATCACGTGAATCGTTGTTTTGCCTCGGCGGGATCTTCCCATGACATCCACGGATGTCATGGGAAGAAACTACATCCACTACACCCACTACACTACAAGAAACAACCCCTTCCTGTATTCCTGGAAAATCTGAAATCCTCCTTTTGAGCTACAACATACTCATGGCCCCCTTAGAAGTAGTATTTATATAGGCTCTACTATTATTTATGTTCTCCTAATATAAGTGGCGATACAGATATAAAAATGTCTAGTGCGTTTGCAGAACAACGGTTTCAATCGGAACACAGCACAGGAAACAACTAATGGACCTGATTAAATCAGCGGGTTGCCAACTGTAATGGGTTTTCAATACCTTTCTGAAGGCCAGACATCTCTCTCTCTCTCACACACACACACACACACACACACACACACACACACACACACACACACACACACACACACACACACACACACACACACACACACACACACACACACACACACACACACACACACACACAGCAAAAATGAAGAAAAAAAACATCTAGCTGAAATCAGTCTAGCGTAACTGGAATATCCCCTTCCGACTGTTTCTTTATATAGCCTACCAGCTATGCATTTTAAAATACATTCGTTGCATCGGCAGACCTAAATAAACCTTTTTTGCTAGCTACGTGAATTGTTTACATATTTAAGGGGGGGGGGGGTCTGCTTAAATGCATGTTTGAAATCTGGGCAGATGGTTGAAGTTGAAGGAGGTGGCTTATTTTATATTCATTAAATGTGGGCTAAAATGTGGTTCCCCACAGCACTGATATGAATCACAGCAGGCAAATGCAAGTCGTCACACAGAGGATCACTGAATACGTCAAGCCTAGTTTGAATCGGGAAGTGTTTGTTTTGATAATTAGAGAGGATAATAGGAATGGAAAGATCCCCTTTGACACTGCTTTGGCCTTCCAATACAACATTTGGAGGTTTATCGTTACTAGAGCTGGTGGAAGTCAGCCTCGGTCCCATACAGTCTTTCCAAACATTAAATGTGACTTCCTTGTTTTAATTCTCCATCGTTTTCTACGTCATGTTCTTTTCCACAGTAAAGTCAACTCTGGTCACATTAAAAAAGCATCCAAGCCGTGGCTTAGAACAGCACTTAATGAAACCAACTACATTTCATCTGCCCATCGGTTTGACTTTTAATTTAATCAGAATGTAGGTCCATTAGCCCAGAATGCATGTGTCAAGCCAAAAACTAACAGTCCATCTTTGTGCTACAGCATGAACAGCCATGAACCGACAGAACCTGTTAATCCTTGTTCATTAGTTGCTGCAGACAAATACAAAAAAACAACAACGATTTAATGAGAGAGCAATGTACCGCCAAGAGCCAGAGAATTGTGCAGTTCTGCCAGGTCTGCCATATCTTCAAGCCTACCAGCCCAATCAGCTGCAACACATCAGCCACTAACAACACCCTCCCCGTCATTTGACAATCAAGCAATCATTAAACTCTCTCTAATTGATTCAGGGCTGCTAGTGAGCGATGTGTTAACACCAGGCCCACTTCACCAGGGTCTGGGGTCGTCTCATTTGAACCGCGCCATAATTGCTTCACTGTAACCACTTCTTTTTACGGAGCTAGAGCGAGGGGTGCTGCAGAGCACAGTAACGTGCTGATGGGACATTAAGCTCATAGCTGTGGTCCCTCGGGTTTATGATGGGGCTACAGAAGGAGGGGGACAGGGTCCCAACAACCTCAGCGTGCCCCCTGTCCTCCCAAAATGTTTTCACCCCCATTCTCCGTGTTTAATTGTCTCCCCCTCCAGCTGCAAGGCTTGTGTCACTTGAACACTATTGTAATTACTTTAAGCTACAGAAAATGTGGAGCACACACACACACACACACACACACACACACAATAAAAAGAAAAAATGTGTTTTCCAACCAGCTGTGGCTGTCGTCTACGTCTGCAGCGGTCATAAAGTCAGACCATACAGTAACGGGGGGAAATCACAAAAGAAACCAGAGGGAAAATGGGCCAAGTGTCGTGGCTTCTGCAGACTCCAGCGTCGTCCTCCTCTTCCTCCTCCACTTGTGACACCTCAGCAGGATAAGAAGTGTACTTCCTGCTCGCAAGGTCAGTGATGTGTCCATCACCACCACCACTCAGACATGAGTGGTTCCAAACCAGCAAAGGGAAAAAAACTTAGTTCAGATGTAGTGACTTAAGTGCCACTCTTGACCCATGACCCTTCCCACCCCCCCCCCATCCCTCTTCTTCCCTTCCTCTTGTCTATAGCAGTAGGAAGCCAGTATTTACACACACACACACACTAACTAAACGCTGCCAAAGCCAAGTTCACACAATCTGCCCCTGAGAAGTCAGAACAGGAAGTGGTGGACATTGGACAGACACTTATTGTTACTCCTCATCATCATATCATCCCTAGCGTGTCGAAACAAGGTTTCTGCAACATTATTGACCCTGTGGGAACGAAACAGAAGAGACACATGCTGCTGTAAGCAGTGACTGATGACTAATTTCATTCAACACATGGCGCTGTGAGTTGAAGCCATGCACACTGTCAGGGCCAAGGCCAGAGCTGGGCCGGATGGGGGTGCTGATGTCCAGTGCATACTGTACAACACACACACACACACACACACACAAGTCAGACATGATGAGAGTAGCAGGGACTAGGGTGTGGCTTGCACAGACTAAACATGGTTTAAATGATGATGTCTGATCAGGCCGGATACCAATGTACATTTACTGAAGTAGTTCTTAAAAACAAGTCCAAGAAATGAATCAACACAAATCCGATTATTGTTGATAACCAGACGATACTGTCACCACAAAAACATTGTTATCAGCGCCTAAAGGATTTTGACACTGGCCCAAAAGCCATTAGTAAAACAGTTTAAGAAAAAGGACTGTTGTTTACTGTCAGAAGAAACATACACTAATTAGAGCCCCGGGCAGAGTACATGTGTGCTATTTGTGGCCATGTAAACACGGCCAGAATCATGCTGGTGGTGTCCAAGGGCCACATGCTGGTGGTGTCCAAGGGCCACATGCTGGTGGTGTCCAAGGGCCACATGCTGGTGGTGTCCAAGGGCCACATGCTGGTGGTGTCCAAGGGCCACATGCTGGTGGTGTCCAAGGGCCACATGCTGGTGGTGTCCAAGGGCCACATGCTGGTGGTGTCCAAGGGCCACATGCTGGGATGCGTATTTCTTGAATGATCATTCAAACGCAATTGATCCAACCACGTAGTTTCCAATCATTAACACACACTCCACTTCCTCCCCCCACTGCCCTTCTGCTGCACCCCACGTACAGAAACAACCCACGCACCCTGATCCGGACTAGCCAACGTGTGAAACAAGTGCCGCGTTCGGCCAAACCGCTGAACCGTGTCCGTCTGCCCACCGCAAAGCGCGGGCGTCGAGGGCAACGCCAAACCCCCTGCTGCTTCCACACAAAAACAGAACGAAGGCGACGGGACCATGGGCAGACTGTGTGCCCCATGCCAAATAACAGCCTCCCCAGCGCCCCTCAGAGCCCAGACACTTGTGATTCGGATCCCCTAGCTGACCCTGAAAACCTCGCATGGGGAGTTTAACTGCGGGTGGTTCACACCTCTCTCCACAATGACCACCTCAGCAGGGGGGGGGGGGGGGGGGGGGGGGGGGGGGTCCCGCCGTTCACACCTCTGGACAGAGGGGCCGTTGTGTTTTTAATAGGTTTGTGTATGTGCTGAGGGCTGGGGCGGCGGGGGGGGGGGGGGGGGGGGGGGGTCCTACACAAGCAACTCTCAACAGCAATCATAGCAGCTGTTGGAACACTTTGTCTCTCTGTACCCACCAAAATGCGCACAATCGTACGTGTGCGCACACACACACACACACACACACACACACGGCCACAGCGCAGACATTAGAATTTCCATTTTGAGGATGATTGAAATTTCAGTCATTACAATGTCACGAATGTGAAAGGCATTTGCGTCACTCGCTAAATAAAGGGGGGCCTTCATTCGGTTAACAAAGATGTGAGTCATTATGTGAGGGAGAGGTTAAAACAAACCAGGCCTGATGGCAGCCAGAGATTACGTCGTCCTCCAAGGTTTGCGTCAGGGAGAGTCCCACCAATGGGCAGCTGTGGAACAAACTAGCTGTGATGTCCAGAGGGCATTCCTGCCTCTATACAGCACAACCCACTGAGTCCGGGGCTCTTTAAAGCCCTCATTGTCGGCCCCACACCCACGTATGTTTCCTACAGGAACACACATAGGAGCATTATTTTAAACCTTCTATTACCTTTCCCCGCACTTAATGTGAAGACCAGCATCTTAACGGCAGCCTGCCTGTAGCCCAAGCCCGTCTCAAATGGACAATTAAAACAGCTTCTCGTATGGCCAACCGTGCACAGGTCATCATACGTTATAATCAAGGAATGACTAGAACAACAATAATACATCTTGTTTTTTATTGTTCTTTTTATTCTTAAGTAAATAGATATTCAGAACAAAGTGTCCCATTGTGCGTAAAGTTCCCTGGAAACTAGGATGAAGAATACAGCAGGGTTCCTTCTGCAGCTCAAGCCCATTCGATCCATAAACCGGCAGCACTCAGAAAGACGGCAGTAAAATAATAAGAATAAGAATAATCAGTTTGATCACACATGGAGTCTAACCCACAAATGTTTTTACTTTACTGGAAAGGTGTCTCAATATTGGTTTAACGGATAACTTTGTTTAAGAGGGTAAACTCCAGCAGAGTGGCCAAACGGACCGGCTGACCTCCATTTAGCTGCTCGTCAACATGGATAAACCATCCATGGGCTAATGCAGATCACCGACACTCCTTTCAACACACACACACACACACACACACACACACACAGCAAGACCTGAGTGGCGCAACATACATTGTCATCTCCATGTTAAGCTGCAGGAGGGGCCTCCACATTATCACAAAGCCTCGATCGCAATCTCTTCAAGAACCATTTTGGCAACTTATCTGAAGATAACAGAATGCTTCCCTGCTTGAATGAGAAGAAGACCTCATGGAACTCCTCCACCAGCGGTGAACACGGTGAAGCAGTGGCTTGGTTACTGCTGAAACCGGAGACCAAGTGCGTTATTATTTACACCGTCTGAACCTTGACCCCGTCTATCTCTGCGTGGACAGCTCTGCTCACCTCCCCCCCCACCCCTTCCTGTCCCCCGTCCCCGCCTGGCACCAGGGAAAGTTAGCCTGAGTGAGTAACTGTTGTCTCAGTCTGATCACGTGTTGGGGGTCTGGCTGTAGACTGGCAAGGGAGGGGGGATTCCAAATGACACAACAATAAATGTAAAAGATCCACATTCATTGCTTTACTCTTTACTTATTCCCCCAGCTGGCAAAAGCGATGACATACAGAGAGGGTCCCCCGGAGGTCTTCCATGGTGGTCTGCTGCTTGCCGGTGTCCAGACTTAATTCAATTAGACTCAGCCAAAGGGGTCATGAAGGACAGATGCACAGATGCATCAACTTTCTGTTATGGTTCGGTGGAGACACAGAGAAAGTGAGACTGTGTGTGTGAGAGTGTGCGGGCCGAACGGAGACATGTGCTTCCAATGTGTCCAATCGCGCAGTCAGACAAAGCTTTGCGTTTCACGTTCAAAATGATATACTCTTTTTAAATCATGCTTGTAGGCTCGAGGCCAGAGTCCCAGTCTTGAATCGCACTCCACCCTGACAAGATGGATGTTAGGGTACAATGCTGGGCTGACCCCCAGGATTCCATCTTCTCCCCCAGTTCCCCCCACCCTCCCCCTAGCCCTGGGCAACGCTGATGTGTTGGCTAACCACGAGAGTAGAGATAAGAAGAGAAAAAACTGTTCACCTTGTCGGTTTCCTGTTTGTGGGTTCGATCTGATGCAAATGTTCTTAAAAGCTGCGCGCGATGCGCTGAAGAAGGGAGGTTTAGGCCGACCAAAAGTCAAGATGGGTCCGCGATTTCGCTAGACATTTGGCCGTTGGTTTGGATGGCCAGAATCCACAAACCAAGGAGATTACAGGGGAAAGCAGACTGTAGGGAGCTGCACTTTTAAACAATCGCTTTCTCTAGACAAACTCTTCCGTGATCTCCTCTTCACCACAGCTCTGCAGACTTCAGATGAAGTCATCCACTCGCGATGACGGCTTCACAGGCCCATACATCACGATAGCAGCAATGTGTGTGTGTGTGTGTGTGTGTGTGTGTGTGTGTGTGTGTGTGTGTGTGTGTGTGTGTGTGTGTGTGTGTGTGTGTGTGTGTGTGTGTGTGTGTGTGTGTGTGTGTGTGTGTGTGTGTGTGTGAGACAGAGAGAGGGGGATGGAAGGATTAAAGGCTCGATGCCGGATGACATCAGCATAGAAGGAAGTGAAAATGAGAAACGATGATGATAGAGGCATTAATAAGAAGCAGAGGTGAGGGGAAAATATGCCAGCTTAAATCTCTACAGAAGACCCCAGACTACAGAAAGATGAATGGTGGCTCTTAACAGGGGGGGGGGGGGGGGGGGGAAGAGAGTGTGTGTGGGGGGGGGGAGTTCCATGTCAGAGAGCGTCTGCTGGCCGAGTAGGAAGAGGAACACATGGAAAGAGGAGCCCCAGTCGCACAAAGCCCCACCTCAGCGCCCCAGCCCCTATGGTTGTGCTCAGCAGCCAGACACTGCTGCAGCCTACAGACACAACCTTCAGCCTACAGACACTGCTGCAGCCTACAGACCCTGCTGCAGCCTACAGACACTGCTGCAGCCTACAGACACTGCTGCAGCCTACAGACACAACCTTCAGCCTACAGACACAACCTTCAGCCTACAGACACTGCTGCAGCCTACAGACACTGCTGCAGCCTACAGACACAACCTTCAGCCTACAGACACTGCTGCAGCCTACAGACACTGCTGCAGCCTACAGACACTGCTGCAGCCTACAGACACTGCTGCAGCCTACAGACACAACCATCATTCTACAGACACAACCTTCAGCCTACAGACACAACCTTCAGCCTACAGACACAACCTTCAGCCTACAGACACTGCTGCAGCCTACAGACATAACCTTCAGCCTACAGACACAACCTTCAGCCTACAGACACTGCTGCAGCCTACAGACACTGCTGCAGCCTACAGACACAACCTTCAGCCTACAGACACTGCTGCAGCCTACAGACACTGCTGCAGCCTACAGACACAACCTTCAGCCTACAGACACAACCTGCAGCCTACAGACACAACCTTCAGTCTACAGACACAACCTGCAGCCTACAGACACTGCTGCAGCCTACAGACACTGCTGCAGCCTACAGACACTGCTGCAGCCTACAGACAGTGCTGCAGCCTACAGACACTGCTGCAGCCTACAGACAGTGCTGCAGCCTACAGACACTGCTGCAGCCTACAGACACAACCTTCAGCCTACAGACACAACCTTCAGCCTACAGACACTGCTGCAGCCTACAGACACTGCTGCAGCCTACAGACACTGCTGCAGCCTACAGACACAACCATCATTCTACAGACACAACCTTCAGCCTACAGACACAACCTTCAGCCTACAGACACTGCTGCAGCCTACAGACACAACCTTCAGCCTACAGACACAACCTTCAGCCTACAGACATAGCTGCAGCCTACAGACACTGCTGCAGCCTACAGACACAACCTTCAGCCTACAGACACTGCTGCAGCCTACAGACACTGCTGCAGCCTACAGACACAACCTTCAGCCTACAGACACAACCTTCAGCCTACAGACATAGCTGCAGCCTACAGACACAACCTTCAGCCTACAGACACTGCTGCAGCCTACAGAAGACAACCTGCCAGGATGTCTGCGGCTGAGATAAACCTTGCCATGGAAATACTTTTTAGTTTAGTTTTATCATTTAACTCAAATAGGTTAGACTGGCGTGTTTAACAAAGGGGGGTCTATTTTCAAACGAGACGCTCACTTCCGCTGTACCTGTGTGCTTCTGATGCAGCCGTGTAAATAAAAGATATACAGCTTGCTTTTATGTGCATCTCACATCAGTGCCAGACTTTTCTATATTGCAGTCCTATCCGCACAAACCACAGGGCGGGAAAAGGGGTTCTCGGAGATAAAATAGACTTTAAAAGTGTCATGCTAACGAATGATCTGAACAGCCAAGCCCTACGGGGGGTCTGGCGGCTTCAGTGCGTGTTAGAATGCTTTCTTGACGGCAGACAGAGTGGGGGCCTCCCCACTGTGCGAAGCAACATCACCACCATCAGCCGGAGCCGGGAAATTAAAACCAAATAAGTGGGATTCTTTGTTCAAGAATCCCACTTATTTCCTTTGTGAATATTTAGGCCTAGCCTCCCCAAAGTGTGTTTCCCCACCTCAAATTGCTTGTTGAGGTGGGAAAAAAGAAGGAGCAACTCCCGGGGAGGGAAACTATGTTTTCAATTGAATTGTAGGGCTAGTACCTTTCTCATGCATAAAACGCTGTTTACTCTGAGCTGCAGTTGTTATTTTAGCAACCCTGTTCAGCAGCCAGTCAGAGCCAACCCGGTTTGGCTCAAGTGGATTGGGCGCATACACACGGGTGATTGCAATGGGCGTCAAGAAAAGCATAACAGATGCATATCTTTTATACCGTTGAAATCTCATCAAATAAATAATAGTGTCACGTTTCCGATTTACTTTTCTGTAACAGGGACTACAACCTTTAGCCTACATATATATATTAAAAAGATATATATATATTTATATATACCATCTATATAATGGCTCCAGCTGAATGGATCTGGGCATATGTTCCCAATTGTGATGTGATCGACCAAACATTTCCAAGTCGTTACAGTTGAGCCTTAACAAGTTAACAAAAAAAGATCTCCCTCGCCCCGTGCTGTGTGCACACTACGTGTTCGCAACAACTTGCTCGACAGATAACTCCACAACGACAAAAGAAACTCACCTAGCGGAGTCCACCAAGTAAAACTCCACCGCGTATCCGAAGTAGCTCCCGTTGGGTCCGCTGTAAACAGCTGGGTTGTCTACGTCCAAGTTGAACGTTTCGCAGAAAGGCTGCCAGCAGAGCAAAAGCCCGAAACCGCAAAGAAGCGTGCGTACCAAAGGTGTTGGTGCTCCCGGGATCAGTGGAGAAAAACGTATCAAACCCATTTTTTTTAAAATAAATTATCTAACTAATGTTTCAATATTTCGAAAGTATCACAATTCTACAGACAATGGCACTTTGTAATCCACACAGCCCCCTAAAAGCAGTGGTCCAGTGTGGCTATCTATGCATCCCTGTTCCCTGGATTATCTCACAAACGCTCTGTCAGCTCCTTTCTCTCTCCGCGTCCTCGAACCTCCTTCTCCCCGTAGAGCTTTCCCTCTGCCCTCCTGATGGACGGAGTATGGATGGAAAGTGGGGAGTTCCTTCCTAGACCCGTGACACACTTTAGGAGAGGCGGGGCTTCTGAAGGCGTTCGGTTTGGTTTGGACACAGGAGAGGCCTGGGTGATCCCTGCTCATCTTATCTGGAGAACATTAAGTTTCCTGAGGCGCACAGTGAGGGGATGAGCCAAAGAGTGAACCGCAATGCCGAAATTATTAACCAAACTAAACAATGGACTCGATTTTATCTCGTGTGTTGACCTTTCTTGGGGTAGGTGATGTTGTCACACAAGGTTAGGATACTTGATATAGGCCTATGATAAAACGCACAATGAGAAACGAAATGTTTCCAAATATTTAAATGGTTCCTTATCCTTGTACACGTATTTTTTGTTGTTTGTCCACACACACACACACACACACACACACACACACACACACACACACACACACACACACACACACACACACACACACACACACACACACACATCGCATCTGTGTGATTCTGTATGCGTGTATCCTGACTATTTACAGCGTGATCTGCGTGAGGATTTCTCAAATGTTCGCTGATGTTCTCGGAGGTTCAGGGTGTTTGGAAAGATTACGACGTGTACTGAGTCACATGAGTTCACGACGTTTGGAAAATGGTTAGGCAGCGACTCACTGCAACGAAAAACCTTTTAATAAAGCGACACGGGGCCTGGTTAGAATCAGTGACTGTTGCTTTAGCTGATTCACTTGAAGTCCTGTGTGGATTCAACAGAGTCCATATTTAGCCCTAAGTTATGGCGGTAGCGACGCAAGGACCCAGAGTTCCAGTGTTGATTATATTTAAATCACCCCCACCCCCTATAGAGGAGGCTGGGGTGGTGCGGCGCTGCGCGTTGGTTTCTGCTTCTCTTGCCGATGGGAAAAATCCAGAATGTGTGGGGGTCCACAGCTGTTGGTGATGGGGGGAGGCTGGGGGGGGGGGGGGGGGGGGTGGCTCTCTACAGCTCTAATCCTGGAGCTCTCTCATGCTTTCACTCTGTTTATAGTACCATGCGATGACTTCTCAGATAAATGAGGCATGTAGACTTCGAGGGCGTGTCTCCAAGTCTACAGGCTTGTGTCACCAAAGCCCTGGGTGATTTGTTGCTGGGACGTTCCCACTGGATATACACTTTGAGTTTTGAGTACAGTGAGAAAAACATGCGTCCGCCAAGAGATAAAAATGGATGAAAAGATGTGGTAGGCATGGTTTTAAAGTTTGCTTGACTTGTGCGTCTGGAATATCCACACCCACTTTAGTCAAAAGAACATCAAAACACATCGACATCCAGGCAGGAAGTCGAGAATTGAACTAAAAACCCTTCACTGGCTAGAGCAAAACGCTCCACCTTCTGACCTATGTAGCCAAAATGGTTGATAACAACCATTTTGAGGTCCCGGCATCATACATATAGGTCATGACATCGTACATATAGGTCATGACGTTTGCAATCTCTATGTGCATAAACTTTATGTTCATGTATGAAGAGATATAGAGAAAGACAGTCTGCACAAACACATGGTGTGTGTGCAGACTCCTCATACAAAGACCATAGGTTAGCATGCTCCGCCAGCTAGCGTGGTCTACGTAGCATGGTGGCTGCTCCGTTTTATGACCTCACGACACTCTGAAGTCTGAGGTCACCCACAGGGGTCAAGTAAATGTCAGGATAGATAAGACTAGTACGGGTCTCTCACTCATTCTCTCTCTCTCTCTCTCTGAGCTATCTTAGCT
>JACYXH010000248.1:180000-185000 GCA_026745465.1 Lota lota
TGGTCACCTACTGTAAATATGACTCAAACCACTGCTTCGGATGGTGAGTCACCCACCACCGCCATCACTACCTCCTCCACCAGCACCACCTCCTCCTCCACCACCACCTTCTCCACCACCACTTCCTCCACCAATGCCTTCTCCACCACCATCTCTTCCACCACCACCACCATCTCCTCCACCACCACCACCGCCTTCTCCACCACCACCACCACCTCCTCCACCAGCACCACCACCTCCTCCACCAGCACCACCGCCTCCTCCCCACCACCACCGCCTTCTCCACCCCCACCACCACCAGCACCACCACCTCCTCCACCAACGCCTTCTCCACCACCACCACCACCACCTCCTCCACCAGCACCACCACCTCCTCCACCAGCACCACCGCCTCCTCCCCCACCACCACCGCCCTCTCCACCCCCACCACCACCACCCCCCATCGGGGCTTTGTAGAGCTGCCACCGCCTCCTTATAAGTCAATGTTGATGCTAATGCAGTCCAGACCACCAAGGTGTCAAGCTGACTCCCAGAGCCTTATATAGCAGCGGCTCTAGTGTCTCCCTCGCTCTTCATCAGTGCATTAGCGTATATCTAACCAGAGTGGAGGGGGGAGGGTGTTGCGGACACATGCAGCGTCTGCTAATGCACCAGTCACAGAAAGGTCATGGTCCTCGGTGGGCTGGATGGATGTGTTTAGAAGCGGTTGGTACCCATGTACGATGGACGCCCCGAGCTCAACCCCAGTAGCCACGCAGGACTGGGAGTGGCGTGATGACATCTGATTGGTGGGCTCCAAGAAGAGGCTGTGAGCATGGTGCACGTAGCAAGTCCCCTCTGTGATTGGGTATAGGGTTACGTCCCCAACAAACCGAGGGGTGGGGGTCACAAGCAAACAGGCCGAGGGGAGGGGAAGTGTGTTCTCTGGTGAAAGGGGTAGAGTACTGCATGATCTGGTGAAAGGGTGAGGGATATTCTCTGGTGAAAGGGTGAGGGATATTCTCTGGTGAAAGGGTGAGGGATATTCTCTGGTGAAAGGGTGAGGGATATTCTCTGGTGAAAGGGTGAGGGATATTATCTGGTGAAAGGGTGAGGGATATTCTCTGGTGAAAGGGTGAGATATCTAGAGAAGGTTTGAAGTGTATTCTCAAGTAGTGAAAGGCTGAAGGCATTTTCTGACTGGGTTCAAATACCTCATTCTGCTTCTACAACAGAGAATTCATCCACACTTCTAATGAGTTCCCATTTTACATTAAATGACTTACCAGGCGACCTATGCTAATTAGCTTGTCAGCAGCATACACACATATTCAAAGCCTTTTGAATATGAATATTTAGACACGTTTTTCTGTCAGGCTCGAAAGTTACAGACTGAGCGAGTTTCAAACAATGGCCATTGAAATGGAAACTGCAGACTCCAAGAAGCGGATCTCAGTTCAACCCGTGGCTGTGACTGTAGGTCTGGACGTCTTAATGGAAAAGGTTTTAGTAGGGCTTTCTGAATTTGGAAAGCAGTTAAGAGGGAACCTATATTGCAGCTTTCAAGACTCTGGTGGCTGTCAGGTTTCTGTATATCAAAGAACGTTGTGTGAGCCGAGGGAATAGTTTAGCCGACGTACTTTATTTGTCTTACGTCCTAAAGACAGATTGCTCATTCCAGGTTTATTCCTGCTCAGGTGACCAAGAAAGACGCTATTTGTGTCGGTGGCAGTGGTGGGGTTTATCGTGGAGCACATTCGAGTAGCCGTGGCTTTACAGACCATTTTTGTACAATGCCACTCACTGGCCAGCAAACAATCCTAGTCTTCCTGCGTTTGTGTTGTGGAATGTTGTGTTTTAGTGCTGCCAACTAATGCTAGATCATGTTGTCTTTCAGTGGCGATACAAAGAGTTGATGTGTCAGGTGATGGCGCTGGTATTTAAGGAAATGTAATGTTTGTTTCAAGCTTGATGACCGCCTTTTGCAAAACAAAAAATTTTGTCGCTCAATTTTTTGTCGCTCAAAGCCTTGATCTACACCACATGTTCATGACAAACATGACAACCTGGAGTATGTGTGTGTGTGTGTGTGTGTGTGTGTGTGTGTGTGTGTGTGTGTGTCTTCTTGGAAATTGGAGAAAAAAACCACCTATAGGACTTCAGAACCTTTTCCATTACTAATTAAATGTTAACAGTGGAACACCCAGGTAGAGAACAACAGCCAGATACCGCTGGCTTTCTGCCCCTGAAGCATTTTCACCACACATTTCTTACCATCTTTGCCAGAATCATTCTCACAAAACACTGGAATTGTGTGTTGGGATGGAAGAATGAAGCTCATGTCATGGGAATGGTTTAAAATAATATTGAACCACTTAATGTAAAATTGTTAAGATTATGTTTGTGTCACCAATGATGAAGCCTGTGTAATAGCCAGGAAGTTGAACTCAGCGTATCGGAACACTGTTACAAGGGTTTTGTCTCTGACTCCAGGATGTTTTACTACGTGGCTCAAACATTTTCCATTTATGGATTTGCAAATTATACAGAAAGCCACTGGGGCATAAACACCTGAATATCTTTATGTGACGACTCGTGCACTGATTCACCACCCCCCCCCCCCCCCCCCCCCCCCCCCCCCCCCCTGTGATAAAAGATCTCAATAGTCCAGAGACTATGCAAGTTAGCTAGCCGGTGAGTCAACCGTCCTCAGACGTACGATTCTAAATAAGGAAGTGTGTTTCGCTGGGCTGTTTATCCATGCCCTTCCCAGTTAGGAGCACTCACTGTTCCCGTCCTCGCCCCCCACTCCCCCCACAAACGATGATCATGACCTGGCACACAGACAGACAGACAGACAGGCAGACAGGCAGACAGACAGACAGACAGACAGACAGACAGACAGGCAGACAGACAGGCAGACAGACAGACAGACAGACAGACAGACAGACAGACATACAGACAGATGGACAGACAGACAGACAGACAGACAGACAGACAGACAGACAGACAGACAGGCAGACAGACAGACAGACAGACATACAGATGGACAGACGGACAGACATACAGATGGACAGACAGACAGACAGGCAGGCAGGCAGGCAGACAGGCAGACAGACAGACAGACAGACATACAGATGGACAGACAGATAGACAAATAGACAGACAGACAGACAGATGGAACGACAGACAGGCAGACAGACAAACATACAGACAGACAGACGGACAGACAGACAGGCATACAGACCGACAGACAGACAGACAGACAGACTGACATATAGACAGGCAGAAAGAGGGATGGACGGACGGATATACAGACAGACACACAGACAGACAGACAGACAGGCAGACAGACCTAGACTGGCCTGAAGTGGAGCCACTGTTCTCACTCCCTAGGACGCCTCGTGCATGACGGGGAACACTCCCAGGAAGGGAGACGGAGAAGACGGATAGCAGAAGAGCAAAGAGGAGTCGAGAGGGGAGGAGGTGAGGAGAGGAGAGGAGGGGAACAAGGAGAAGAGGATGAGAGGAGAGGAGGGGAGCAAAGAGAAGAGGAGGAGAGAAGGGAGGAGGTGAGGAGGTGAGGTGAGGAGAGGAGGAGAGGAGGGGAGCAAAGAGAAGAGGAGGAGAGAGGGGAGGAGGTGAGGAGAGGAGTAGAGGAACAAAGAGAAGAGGAGGAGAGAGGGGAGAAGGTGAGGAGAGGAGGAGAGGAACAAAGAGAAGAGAAGGAAAGAGGGGAGGAAGTGAGGAGAGGAGAAGAGAAGAGGAAAGGAACAAAGAGAAGAGGAGGTGAGGAGGGGAGGAGAGGAGAAGAGGAGGAGAGAGGGGAGGAGGTAAGGAGAGGAGAAGAGGATGGGAACAAAGGGAAGAGGAGGTGAGGACAGGAGGAGAGGATTTGAGAGGATTCAAGAGGGGGGAGGTGAGTAGGAGGGGAACAATGACAAGAGGAGGAGAGTGGGGAGGAGGTGAGGAGAGGAGGAGAACAGAGAGTGAAGAGAATAAGAGGGGACGAGAGGGAATACAACTCAAATGGTAGCAGGGGTAGAAATTTTAGAAATATAATTAAGAATCATTGGCTCTAATACCCAAAGGACTGAATTGATTCGCTACACTATATGCCCCTCTCCACCCCAACCTCACAGAAAACCTATCAGCAAGGCCTTCCCATTGCCTTCTTTCCTACATTTCAAATGATCTGCATTATGTGTTGTAGTAAAGTATGGGTTTGTATTTTGTATCTTTCTCAGAGAGAGAGAGAAAGAGAGAGAGAAAGAGAAAGAGAGAGAGAGAGACAGAGGCTATGTTTTGAATGCGGAGCATGGAGTTTGAAGTTTGAATTGAATTGGAAAAACATGAATAGCTTATCAGCTATCCTCATACAGTAGGAAGAATTCCAAAGAATTATCTCATGTCTGTGAAATGTTGGGTGACCTCTTCACAGTCTGTGATGCCAGGCTCTCTGAGAGGATTCTCTCACACTGATAAGGAGTAATAACCGTTCAGACTTTGTGGGCTAAAGAAACAAATTGACAAAAGAATCTGTCATGTTCAATTCTTTCTTTTGTTATTCAGTTTCCTCTTTCTCTTTGTTGAAGTATTTGATTCTTTGTCTTTTGTTCTTTCTTAAGTTATTTCATTTGTTCATTTTATAATTATTAAATTTTTTTTGTTTTTTATTATTTCTATATTTATTTCCGTGTTTCTTTCTTTTGTTCTCTCTACTCATCACCCCCCCCCCCCCCCCCCCCCCCCCCCCCCCACACACACACACACACACACACCCCACCCCACCCCATGTGTCCTTCTGAACGGTGCATTGAGAACCTCACTCCACATGCGCCATATGTCTGCTTCATATTAGTGATTTGCCACGGCTCTATGTGTGCGTTCTGCCTACAGGTTAGGGAAGAGAGTGTCTCTTTCTAGCTCTCCGGTTCTCTCTCCTGCCCCCTCTCCAACTCCTTTGCTCCTTGTCACATATCAAACACATGTCACATGACACACACACACATGCACACACA
>JACYXH010000248.1:187500-189442 GCA_026745465.1 Lota lota
GTGTTGTACAATGATGTCATCCGGTGGCATGACACACACACTGCTATTTGTAAAGCTTATTTCTGTTTTACAAATAAGACCTTAAAAGGTCAATTGAGGACAGACACACAGACTGACATGCTGACATACATCACACGCGATAATGGACCAACAGCTGTTTTGCCAGTGGAGAGAGACACAGAGCCCCTGTGTGCAGGTTGTGTCCAGGTGTTCCAGGAGGTTAACCCCTCCCCCGACAGAAGAGGAGGAGGATCAATTCCACAGGTGCGTCTATCAGCTGTCGCCACCGCTCTCAATAGCTCTTTGATACCCTAGTTGTAAGGCAACCGCTCAGAACACTAATTATGGGTGTGCTCCCTTCAGGTACCATGTAGGGAAACTAGTGAAGGTAACACATATTGACCGTGTGCCCTGGTACATAAACATAGCAGACCCATAATTAGTATTATGAGTGACACCTGTGTTTTTTTTTTCTCGTATGACACCTCTCACGTCTATTTGTGCAACGTACACAGGAATTATATTCAAAGACAAATGAAGAAAAGATTACGAAAAATTGGAAAAGAAGCAGAATTCAATTGGTAAACTGGTAGTAAGAAGAAGAAGAAGAAAAAGCTACATGCATTGCTTGCTATCAAATCGTAGCCACATAGAGACAATGATGAATTGCTGCCATCCAGATGGGAGCAGCCATTGATTCCTGCAGTAGTCTGTGACTCTTGTCCTTCTAACTTCCCGAGTCGGAGGGCATGGGACCGAGGCTAAGCAGGGAAACAGATGCCTATTTATCAGGAAAGTGCTGCTGAGTCGCAAGCACCACATCCAGACAATACCCACCTATGGTGACCTGGCTGTGTGTGTGTGTGTGTGTGTGTGTGTGTGTGTGTGTGTGTGTGTGTGTGTAAATGATCATTGAGCCAAATCATTTGTTACATTTTCCACACACTATTTGTACATAAGCATATGATTCATCATTCAGTTTTAAATATCTTTTTTATATCTTTAAAACTATTTTACGACTTAATGTTATGCGTTCTCTCGTCTCCCCCCCCCCCCCCTGACTTAATTTCCCTCGTCAGTAACTGCATGAGTGGAAAGATTTCAGAACGGGAAATCGTCACGCGACTATGAAAAGGGCAAAGAAAGAGACAAATGCAATGGTCTTTTCTTAGCGGGGTGCACGGTGCCATGCATCACACCGCGGTCTTGTGCTCCGGAACGGATGCGACGCGTCTGCCCTGGAGGTCACTGACCTGAGGAGTGGTACCAGACCGACACGGGGACATGCACAATGAATCAACGCGTGACGTCACTTGAACTAGCCAAGCTCTCTGCTCTCGCTGACGTAGACCCCAAAGTCTGGGAGCAGTGGAACATATCAGTCATGATGGTTTCTCTGGCGGAAAAGGTCGTACTCCTGCATAGACGCTGGGTGAGTCTGAGGGGAATTGTGTGTGTATGTGAGTGAGGGGGGGAGGGGTGGGGGGGGGGGGGGGTGGGGGGGGGGGGGGGGGGAGGAGTGTGGGGGGGGGTTGGGAGGAGGGGGGGGGGGGGGATGAGTCAGGAAAGGAGAGGGGATAGAGGAGGTGACATGGAATGAGGGGGGGGGGGGATGGGAGGGTGGGGGTGGGGGGGAAGCGAGGGAGAGAGGATGGTGGGAGGGGATAGGCGGTAGGGGAGTGGGAAGGGAGGGATCACACTAAAGTGGAGGATTTGCCTGGGCTGAGGGGCAGAAGGTAGGAGACATGTTATTAACACAGCAAAAGGGAGCATAAGATCCTTTCATTTTGGTCTATAAAGGACACATACCCCTGCAGCAGAGAGTGATATAAGGACTTGGGAGTAAAAGGCGTAGTGCGGTTACCAGGGGCTTCTATGCATAGCAATCATCCCTGGCCTACTCCTCCTCCTCCTTTCCTCCCTCTCCTCCGCCCTCCTTCTC
>JACYXH010000249.1:0-12500 GCA_026745465.1 Lota lota
ATAAGCTTTGCTTTTCCATGACTTATTGTATGATTTCATTGAAAGCTTGGTGGCTCATTGCCTTAAGGATGATAAACATATATCATTATATGATATCTGAAAGAGTATTATTGCTGTTTCTTGTATTCTTTGCGTTAGCATGTAATATGCCTTTTTCTCTCTCGTTCTCTTCCCTATCTCTTCAATTAAACAGAGTGCAAAATAAAACATAGAAGCACGCATTTTGGTCCAACCTTTTGTCATGGGACATTTATATCCTGAAAGTGTCCTGCGTGGAAACTGCGCCCCACCCCCCTCCGATGTGTTTTTCTGTTTGTGTGGAGGAGGGAGCGTGGAGACAGTGCAGTTTGGCCAGGGCAGCTGGAATCATCTCCAACCTTTGAGGTGTGAAAGCCATTATCCGGTTACATCTTAGCAGTTCCCATAGCCCCCATCCCCCCCCCTCCCAACGTCCGGGTCCAGGGATTCCAGTGTCTCGGCTGCTGCCTCTAGGAACTGGAGTGTGTGTGTGTGTATGTGTGTCTGTGGGTAGGGGTGTGCGTGCTTGTGTGTGTGTGTGTGTGCGTCTGTGTGTGTGTGTGTGTTTGTGTGTATGTGTATGTGTGTGTGCATGCATGCGTGCGTCCGTTTGTGTGTGTGTGTGTGTGTGTGTGCGTGCGTCCGTGTGTGTGTGTGTTTGTGTGTGTGCGTCCGTGTGTGTGTGTGTGTTTGTGTGTGTGCGTGCGTGCGTCCGTGTGTGTGTGCGTGCGTCCGTGTGTGTGTGTGCGTGCGTCCGTGTGTGTGTGTGTGTGCGTGCGTCCGTGTGTGTGTGTGTGTGTGTGTGGCATCTGGCGCACCTTCTGGAACACATCCAGAGCAATAAAGCCCTAATCAGGTTTGCATTCTGCGGTCCGCGTGTGTTGTGCTGGCGGTGGACAGCGGTCTTGACTGGCTGGGCGTACGCCACTACCTCACACCAGTGTTTCAGCGTTGCTGGAGACGCTTGACTATAAAGTGTTGATATTTGATGATACATTTTTGATTGACATTTTTTAAAAGGTCTCGTGAAGGTCCTCTACATATACAAACCATGATTCTTAACCATTAAAGAACTACTAAGCATTTAGTGTGGTGCAATGGTTACATACATGCATGCATACATTCACTGGGACATATATATTGCAGATATTTACTGACAGATATTGGTGAAAGAAATGTGTTGAAACAGACCCGAAATTGGGTCACGGGCCAAAAAGGTTGGGAACCTCTGCTTTACACCCATTTCTTGACCCCTGACAATATGATCATTCATATCACCAGGTCAGGTGACCTCCCACATCCTCTTTTTCCGTTTCTTCTTCTTCTACTCCAAGTTAAATGGATGTCTGCCCCATTAACGGGTGGGGTTTCCACAGATAATGGTCACTTCAAGTCCCTTTCACTTCCCGACTGGGCCGTTTGACCTCTGACCCCCTGGCCATCATTCACCATGGCCTCCTGATGTGTGAGATGATCCTCGACTGGCCTCTTCTTACTCTCTCGCTGTTTCACCTTCTCTCTCTCGCTCTCTCGCTCTCTCTCTCTCTCTCTCTCTCTCTCTCTCTCTCTCTCCTCTCTCTCTCTCTCTCTCTCTCTCTCTCTCTTTCTGTGACCCTCTCTCATTCTATCTCTCATTCTCTCTCTCTCCCATTCTCTCCCTGTCTCTCTCTTCTTCTTTCTCATCTCTCTGTGGTGCCCACTTGGAAAGCGGGGGATGAGAGAGACACACCAGTGTCTATTTTCAAAGGATCCTGTGCTTGTGTTGTCTTTAAGGGTTCCATTGACCGTGGGACCTGGAGGGGGTTCATGTGGAATCCATCAGCTCATCACTGACCCAAACATCCCCCCCCCCCCCCATAGAGGTCTGGGGTTGAGTCGGCACCCCAGTCCCACATACAAAATGGCCACTCTTCTCTATACTAAATTGTATGTTGTCAAGTTTTATAGTTTCCTTTATAAACAATATTGTGCACTTTTGCCACTTAGCTGTTTCTTTTTTTATCGTAAATCACTTCGGATGAAAGTGTCCGTTAAATGATGTTATGCGCTACGTGTCCACATAAGGTCGCCACATCATTACATGGCTTTGATGCGGCGTGAGAGGAGACGATAAGCAGTCGTCGGTTGAAATGTGGAGACGGCCACAAAGGAGACTTGAGAGGACAGGTTCAACGGTCCATACAGACTATCCATAAAGAGATAGAGAGACATAGATAGAGCGGGGGATAGTCTAATAGAGAGAGAGAGAGGGATAAAGAGAGAGAGTAGGACGAAGGACATGTTGAGGAGCTGGCAAGCTGCTTTGGGGATGATGTATGAGGACCCCATCCATCACTCTGTCTGGCATGAGTATACACACACACACAAATACCACAGACAGAGAGAGAAAGAGACATAAACTCATACACGCCCACAATCGTACTCCCTATCTCTATCTACCTTTCTCCCTCCTCACACACACACTCTCACACACACACACACACACACACACACATACACACACAAAGGGACACGTGTTGGATCAGGTGTCCGTGAGACAATGGGGGCCTTTTGAGGGTTTTTGTGTGTAGGTGCCGTGGAGACGCAGGGGACCCGAGAGCGCCTTTGTGGAAGAAAAGTGTGTGAGAGCGACAGAGTTGTCCCCACTGCTCTTTTGAAGAGAAGTGTGTGTGTGATTGTGGCCCCTCTCTTTTGCTTTATCTGCCAGGGACCAGTGCGGTCTCTTGTGTCTCACGCAACGGCCGACAGCCCATCAAACCCTCAGCGTGGGGGGGACGGGGGGGGGGGGGGGGGACGGGACCATTTAACAGATTTGTTGGAAAAGAGACAATCATCTGTGGGTTTTAGTTTATGTTTAACTCACAGGTGAAATGACAAGGGACATCACACACACACACACGCACAAACACACAGCAAACACAGGTTACGTAATGTGCTGTTTAGTAATACATTAATGAGCTCGGCAGTCATCTGAGCAAAAGAACCAGCAGTAATGGCGGTAGGGTGGTGGGCCACCGTCAGTTCCCAAGGCTCCATTCCCTCCTGCGGTCCGATGCTGCATGTCATTCCCTGGTCTTCGACCCACTGCCCTGTATCTTCGAGAGAAACATTTTGGATACTGAACAACCAAATAAACGTCCCTTCCTTTCCCTAAGTTTGTCAACCGTTGAGAAGGGTTGCGTTTCATGCACCTGTGATTGACAGGCAAAATGGATTCCCCGAACCAATCATGGAAGAGATGCCATAAATGCATTCCTCGTGCAGAGACAGTCAACTCAAAAAGGGCATTCTCACAGCGCATTTCACTCACTAAAGCTGACGGAGGGCTTTGCCATTTCGACAAATCACACTAAAATAATAGCTCTTAAATGTTATACCAACAGCACCTTTATGGCACAAAAGCCCATCAAATATATATGTATATATAAAAAAACAGCAGTTCTAATAGCCATGTCTCGCCTCACACTGAAATATATGGTTCTCATGCAGTTATATGTAACGTGTGTGTGTGTCTCTCTCTCTATCTCTTCTCTCTCTCTCTCTCTCTCTCTCTCTCTAATCTCTCTCTCTCTCTCTCTCTCTCTCTCTAATCTCTCTCTCTCTCTAATCTCTCTCTCTAATCTCCCTCTCTCTCTCAGACTGCCAGTCGGGCGGGGCCCTGCAGGTGGTCATGGCGCGCTGCCAGGGTAAGAAGAGCTGCCTGGTGCGGGCCTCCACCAGGGACTTTGGAGACCCCTGCTACTCGGGCACCAGGAAGTACCTGAGTGTCATATACACCTGTGGTGAGTCCCAAGAAGAAGAAAAAGAAAGATGTACACTTAGGTGTTGTTCCTCCATCATACACCAGGGGGAGTTGTCCTCTCACCAAACCCTGTTCATAATGTTATGCTGCTGTGACACAAGTCACTAAAGTGGGCTCTCCTCTGTAAATGTGTTTACCTTATTCGGTAACGCAGTGGAATCGTTCATGATTTTTTTTTTTTTACGTTGTTTCTAGAGTTACTTGATGAAGATGCGGAGCTGGTGGCAATAGAGTGACAGGAGGTTGAACAGATACTTTGGACACAACTGTTCATAATTTTCAAATGTTGGGGTATTTTACGTTCATGCCAAATTCAAACCATGCACTATCAACATTTTGAAATAATGAAGTTATCTTGAAATGTTTTAACATATAGGTAATCCTTCTTATGTAAATATATATATATATATATTCTGTCCTCCAAATAGGGGGTCGGCACACACACGTTCCACTTTGTCTTAAACTTTGTCTTATACTTTGTCTTAAACAGAGAGAGAGAGAGAGAGTGAGAAAGAGAGAGAGAGGCACAGAGAGGGGGGAGGGAGAGAGAGAGAGGCACAGAGAGGGGGGAGGAAGAGAGAGAGAGGCACAGAGAGGGGAGAGTGGGGAGGGAGAGAGAGAGAGAGAGGGGGGGGGAGAGGAAAGGAGAATGAGACAGAGGGGGCTTCCTTTTCCTTTCCTTTTCCTTATCCCTCAGGCTAATCCTTACCTGTCAGGACTGTAATTCATTAGCTACACACACTCTCTCACACGCACACACACACACCACACACACACCACACACAGACACAGACACACACACACACACACACACACACACACACACACACACACACACACTTATCAATCAGCACCCCAGCCCTAAAAGCTGCCAGACACATAAGGAGAATGCAGTCACACTTTATGCTTTTTTTTATTACATTTCAGCTAGGGGCCTCCTTGACTTTGAAGTTTGCATAGTCTAATCGGATTAGTCAGGCCAGACCATCGTCGACTGATCTCTGAAAATATTATATATTTTCTTATATGAATTAATTCAAAACTATTGGGACTTTTGCGTGGTTTAAACGCTTGAAAGTAGTGTCTTATCAGGGTTTCCCAAAGCTGTCTTAATGCGAGGCGCCTCCTAAATGACTCCACTAACAGATGAACTCTTCACAAGGAGGACAGCACGTCCGTTCATGTCAGCGTCTACATTCAGTTTGACAGAAAATTTAGGCTACTACTAGCCTTATATGCTATGATATAGACGGAGAGGATAATTGTAACCAGCGTGAGTGGTTTCATATGACAGCTGCTGTTGACGCAGTTTGGATTTGATCGTCTTTTTTGGCTCATCTTTAATGGTTTCGAAAAGTTTGTGTATCCTTGTAGCATACGGTCTAGAATGTGCTCTGTTTCTAAAAGAAAAGTATTGGATAGTGCCACTGCCATTACACAAAGGGGTTAACAAACAAACAATAAGGACATTTATGGAAGGCAAAACATAACACAGCAAATTGCACACAGAAGACACAAAGATTCAATACCCCACCCCCACAAAAAAACATTGTATAACACACACACACACAGGCCTTTCTTTCTGGAAGCAAGGCAATGCTGTGGTATCACTCATTTAGCACCCCCCCCCCCCCCCCCCCCCCCCACCCCATCCTCCCAATGGAATGTCCTGCTGTTACGCACAATTTTCCCGACACGACAATTTGACTATTAAAGACGATCAACTAAATGACGATGTCGACTAAATATCTTTCTATCAAAGATTTGAATAGCCGAAGATTCGAGGTCACCCCTTTAGGACCTAATGGTGGATTCACCTCTGCAAGGTGCGATGAGATGAGATCCTACCACCACAGCCCCACCCCAACCCTGACGCTGACCTGACCCTGACACTCTGACTGAAAGCTGTTTTGTACCTGCATTAACCCTTCTCTGATCTTTTTGTATGGATCTCATCGCCGTTGCTCTGCTGATTCAATTATGTGAATTACACTTCACATAATTGCGCTTGACTACTTTGTGCTGGACTTTCTTGATCAGTTTGAAGCACCAAAGGACCAATCAATATGCATGAACAGCCCTAACCATTTAACTGAATATCCGAGTATGCTTGCACATTGTTCATGAGCAATGCCAGTGAGAACAGGATAACAGGAATATATGTCTTCAAAACAAAAGTCAAAAAATGTTCAGCCTTTGATCTTTTTAAATTGGCCAATAATAAATTGAACAATGAGAGTTGCTCACACACACACACACACACACCACACACACACTTTTCTTAAGATGTTTTGCCAGCCTGGATCTGGACAAAAATAAATCCAACCATTACTCAGGCTGTTTATTGGGTCGTTTGGCTGCAATCAGACATCTGACCTCTCTTATCTGTCCTTGATAACCACCGTCCTCTCTGCAAACAACTCCATCCGTGTGTGTGTGTGTTGTGCGGGGGGGGGGGGGGGGGGGGGGGGGGGGGGGGCAATAAGGAGTGGGAGAATCTGGAGAGAATCGAGTGTGCATGGAGAGTCGTTTATGGGCTTTGGTGTCCGTGTGTGTATGCGTGTGTGTGCCTGTGTCTCTGTAATTTAATGGGTGGGTGTGTTTGCGTGCATGTGTGTGGGTGTGTGTTTGAATGTGTGATTATGTGTGAATAATGATCTGGGTGTTTTCGTATGCAAGTGTGTGTGTGTGTTGTGTGTGTGTGTGCGTGCCTGAGTGTGTGTATGCGTGTGTGGGATGGGTTTTTCCAGGGTGAGTGGTGGGAGGGGAAGAGGTTGAACGTGAGTAAATCAGTCTAGCTAAGTCATTGGTAGCTCCAGGCTCCAGCAAAGTGGTAATTTCGGGGGATCCTCTTTCAATGGTGGTTTGAGCGTGTGTGTGTGTGTGTGTGTGTCTATGTTTCTCTGTGTTTTGTTGTTGTTGCTGGATGCAGTGGAGAATTTGCAGCACTGCGTGGTCGCGTTGAAAAAAAGACTAAATAACTCATTATAAATGACACCAACACTTAAAAACCCAATCAGCAAAACGCACACACATGGACACAAAACACAAACACATGTGCCCTATAGACGAATGAATGGCTGCATGTATGTGAATCTAGAATTGTTAAGGTTTTGATTTGGAATTTCTGATTTCTTCTTGTTCTATGACGACTTTTCTGCATACAGCCCAAGGCATGAGGCTGTGTGTGTGTGTGTGTGTGTGTGTGTGTGTGTGTGTGTGTGTGTGTGTGTGTGTGTGTGTGCGTGCGTGCGTGTGTGTGTGCGTGTGTGTGTGCGTGCGTGTGTGTGTGTGTGTGTGTGGATCGGTGGGAGGTCAGGGGGCTAGGGCAACAACACACAACAGCCATTGGCCTGGAAACCGCCATCGTTCTCTGAGTAGATGACACACGCTCTGTCCCGCTCCATTTACACCCCTCTCCTGTTGGACGAAACCCCCTCGGCGTGTTTTACTGGACTGGACTGACTGTGAAGAAAAGAGACGGACTGAAGATGTGGAGGGTAATGGAGTATTCAGCTCGTTCCCCAGCTCTGTGTCAAGCTAACGGGCGCTAGCTAGATAAGCTACGTAAGTGCATTGCAACTCTCAGCGCCACTGACAGCAGACTGTGACCACATTTGGGGGATTATTGTGTGAGTGGGGGAACTGAGGGATATTTAGACTCCGCTGTAGCTGCTGGAGCCTGCTGATGAATGTGCAGGCCTTGGGGCTTTCTTCCAGTCAGCATAAGCGTTCCTGATCGGTAACGTTGACGTTTTTCCTCCCCCCCCCCCCCTCCTTGTAATGTCGCCTACTCTGTCTTTGTCGACGTTGTATTGCTGTTGGGAGTCACATCGGAGCCACAAGGTCAGTTGTGCTCCAGACTGCAGAGTGAGATCTGTACAAACCGTCCCCGTCTCACCTTAAAATCACCTCTCACCTTTCTAGACTGTGCGCTGGAATCTGTACTGTGCGATGTGTCCATGGGTATGGTATGTGTAGACAGGATTATGTTAAGGGCGAGCTTTGTCTGGCTGTGTGTGTGCGTGCGTGTGTAATTTGTTAGAGGATCTTGCTATGACAGCTTGCTGTGGCCCAGACATCTCTCTCTCCCCCCCCCCCCCCCCCCCCCCCACACACACACACACACACACACCTCTTCTCTGCCCTCATCCTTCCTCTGCCTGGGGAGGGATACAGGCCCTGGGGCCTTCCTGTTGCCCAGTGTGTGTGTGCCTGCGTGTATGTGTGTGCCTGTGTGTGTGTGTGTGTGTGTGTGTGTGTGTGTGTGTGTGTGTGTGTGTGTGTGTGTGTGTGTGTGTGTGTGTGTGTATGCATCTTCACATATTGTGCGTGTCTTATAAAGAATATTCCAAAGAAAGTATGATTCTAATTCACGTCTCAGCATCACACCACTGTTCTCTCTCTCTCTCTCCTTCTCTCTCTCTCTTTCTCTCTTTCTCTCTCTCTCTTTCTGTCTTTCTCTCTCTCTCTTTCTCTCTTTCTCTCTCTCTCTTTCTGTCCTCTCTCTCTCTTTCTCTCCTCTCTCTTTCTCTCCTTCGCTCTCTCTCTTTCTGTCTTTCTCTCTCTCTCTTTCTGTCTTTCTCTCTCTCTTTCTGTCCTCTCTCTCTCTTTCTCTCCTTCTCCTTCTCTCTCTCTATTTCTCTTCTCTCCTTCTCTCTCTCTTTCTCTCCTTCTCTCTCTCTCTTTCTCTCCTCTCTCTCTTTCTCTTTTCTCTCTCTCTTTCTGTCCTCTCTCTTTCTGTCCTTCTCTGTACCTGCTGTGATCACAGTGTGTGATAAATGGCCCTGAAGGAACAGCGATGCAGAGTAAAGGTTGGGAGAAAGCCTAATGACCAGCTCTAATAATGGAGAGGAAATCAACTAATGACCACTAATGAGCTCCGAAACCGCTCAGTGTGTAACCTGTACGGGGGGAGGGGGGGGGGGTTAGAGAATGGTGAGAGAGAACGATATACTAACCGAAAGGAAGGCCATGGGAGACGGATGGGACTGTTGAATAGAACTGAGGATTGGGACATAAAAATAGCATTCACAAGCATATATAAGACATAAAGATACATGTAATTGTATAGATGTAGATCTAAATATAGATCTACATCTATGTGTTGTCATGAAACCAAACTCGACCCACTAATATCTCTTTGAAGCAACCCCATTTAGATGTTGACCCACTCGGATCCCGTTTGGGGAGCTTGTGCGGTACGTTTTCCCAGAGACAGACGGGACTTTCTTATTTCAGTACCCAACGTGGTCTACTCTGGAGACCGGGAGCTGTAGGGGGCGTAATGGTGACGGGTCCTTGGAAACAGGGGTGTTATCTCAGCTTTGGTGGGCGCTGGTAGAGGACGGGATAACGGGCTCTAAACCCGGACAGCAGGAGGTGTGTTCTGCTGCCCCCTGTGACCCGGGCGAGGTAACGTTGGCTCTGGTGGAAACAGAACCAGGACCGACAGAGAGAACCAGGAGAACTCCCACATGATCCTGGAGTCCTGAGGCGGCGCTAGGACAGGAGCACACAAATACACATGGCTGTGCACGTTACACATACACGCACACACATACATGTATTAACACACAGATGCGCACGCACGCATACACATTCACAAATACAACCACATTTTCGTGCACACATACTCACAGATACAGAAACACATACACACACCCGCACACACAAACACACACACACAATGTTCTGAAGTCACAGGTACAGACACACACTCACGCACACTCATACACACACACACACACAATGTTCTGAAGTCACAGGTACACACACACACATACTGACACACACACACACAGGTTTAACATGTGTGACCACTGCTGGCCGGGCTCTGCTCCAGCCCCCCTGCTCATCAGCCCAGCCTAGGAGACCGTGGGAGAGCTGTTTGTTCTGGCCCACTAGTGAGCATGAGAGCCCCGAGCCTGAGGGACCAGGAGACCCCCCCCCCCCACACACACACACACACACACACACACACACACACACACACACCACAGTCCCCACCACACTCCCCACATGCCTTTCTCTCTCTTCAGCCTATAGCTCATCCCAGAGCTGATGTACATGCCAAACAAACACACATACACCTCTCCACACACACACACACACACACACACACAAGCGTACAAGCACCTGCTACCTTCCACCCACAACCTCCCAACACAAGGCATGATGTCAATGTGCTCAGAAGTGCATGTTTATGCATTGGCGTAGTGTGTGTGTGTGTGTGTGTGTGTGCGTGCGTGTGTGTGTGCACAAACAAGGACAATTGCCGTCTCACCACAGATGAGATGCAAAAGCCCACCTGCAGGGCGTTGTTGAGTTAATGGCTAACTGCTATAGTCTCAAATAGTTGCGCAAACAAATGGTATTGGTTTTTCAGTGGAGGAAGTAAGTGTCCTGATCTGTTATCTGAGTCAACAACGTGTGTCCACGTTGGAATGGTTCGTGGAAACGGAAAGAGAAACGGGGTTGATGGTGGGGGGGGGGGGGGGGGGGGGGGGGGGGTGGGTAGGCCAGGTGGGAGGCTATATATTAACAGAATATACATTTAACCGCCTTGTGTGTTGTTTTTTTCATCAGTGAAATAAATCTCTTAAATGGCTTGGAGCTTCTGGTAAAACGATCCCAATCTGTTTTTCATTGTTCACATATTACTGAAAACAAAAATGACTAAAACCTAGTGTCTCTGGGTCAATGCCATTCACAGTATTTATTACTTTTTCTTTTTCTCAGCATTACTTTCGAGGAGCCAGGAGGAAGGAAATTCGACCTTAACTCTATTTGTCTTTCTGATTCACTGCAGTGTTCAGACCAAGGCAGCCTCCTGAGTGTGTGTGTGTGTGTGTGTGTGTGTGTGTGTGTGTGCAGCTCTTGAACTAACCTCAGGAGATATGTACATATGGATTGTTGCTCCTCACCTACACCAGTCCTAAGTGAGTACCGTAGGCAGGGGTTCCCAAAGTTGAAAACAATTACAAGTAGGCTATTTAACCATAATTGATACAAAATCAAATGAGATTTACTTAAGTTATATAACGCCGCTAAATGTATCAGCAATTTTCTTTGTCCCCACGCGACCCCTGATGTGATTACAACGGCTAGAGGCAGCATCTGTCAATCAAGTCAGTTTGCAGCACGGAGCCCCACCAGAAACATAGCGACCACGTGCATGTGGGTAGGTTAATTATTACCTATTTCAACTGCATATTTGACCAACTGAACGGACTTAATGTATGTCATCACACGCTGAAAAGCTGCAAGCATGTTGTCGCTGAATGATAGAGGGTACGCACTCAGGAGCAAATCGAGCGTCAGACTGCGGGAGCTGAAATGGGGTTGATATGATCCCGAGCTGGGCGGACTCATGGAGGAAGATGACCTGAGTGTTGACACAGGGAAGGAATCCACCTCCAAGCCCTGCAGGGAGACTTTAACAAGTATTTCCCAGAGGCCCAGAGTAAAACAAAACGTACATAAAAATAAAAACAGATTGCCACTAAACGTAGGAGATGATCTGCAGTGTCTCTGACATTTAACCCAGACTTGACTTGTTTTGCCCCAAGCCCATAGCCCACCCATATCATAAGGTGACTTTAACTTTACTTACCTTAATTACTATATAGGCCTAATATTACTGTAATAAAATAAAAAAGATTAGATGATGGTTGTTAGGCTATTGTTTTGCATGATCAATGAGATGGGTCCGTGTTTGAATTGGCCTATTACTGCGTGTGTGTATTCACGCTGTGGGGGTCGCGATACTTTTTTGGGGGGTTTGTGGGCTAAAACGTTTGGGAACCCCTGCTCTAAGGGATTCAGGGGGTAGGGGCAAACCTCATTTTGTATAGTCTCCAGCCATGTGACATTTACCTTTGAGTCTACAGAGAGCATGCAATAAGTTGAGTTGATGAACGACAACAAATACACAGACAAAAGGGACTCAGCTGACCTCCAAATGCCCTTACACACCTTGCAAGTGTGTATGTGCACCTTTGCTATTTTACTTTACGTGCTTTTGTGTGTGTGTGTGTGTGTGTGTGTGTGTGTGTGTGTGTGTGTGTGTGTGTGTGCATTTGTGTGTCTTGCACATCTCATGCCAAGATGATGTTTTAGCCATCACTCTAACTGCCTTTTATGGTCATTGGCTCATGCGGCTATAACCACCATACACACTTTGACCAAGCACACACACACACACAAAGCCTCTCACACACACACACACACACACACACACACACACACACACACACACACACACACAGCCACACACACACACACACAAAGCCACACACACACACACACACACACACACACACACAAAGCCACACACACACACACACACAGCCACACACACACACACACACAAAGCCACACACACACACACACACACACAAAGCCACACACACACACACAGCCACATTGGCTCCAGTTATAGGTTTAGCACCAACTGGTCCCACTCCAACTCCCACCAGGGAGGCCTAGCTCAGGGAGCAGCATCTGAGAGCCATTACATTACAGGGACCTACTGGAGCCAGCCACGCCCTGTAGGGTGTGGTCCCCCAACCCCCACTACCCCCACCCAGCTGTCAGGCACCCTGTCTGCTCAACAACCTACAAAGGGAAACCCGGAGAGAGGAGTGGGTTTCTGCGGATGGCGTTGCCGTGGTGATGG
>JACYXH010000249.1:17500-27500 GCA_026745465.1 Lota lota
CGCGGAGCGGGCAGGAGCGCCTTTGTTGTGTAACGGAAAGGTGGCACATTCGCATCAAGAACCGTACAGTTTGGTACCTCACACTCAGATATCTGGCACCAGGCTAACGGCGACGCAAAGATCCTTGAATCCCCTTTTAGTTGGTAGTAGCTTTATACTGACCATTAGAAAAAGGAATAATACACGATAGAAAAAGGAGGTGAAGCACACATCGCTCCTAGAGAGAAAAAGAGAGAGTGCTGTTAGGCAATGTCCTGGAGCAGCGAACATGAGGTAACTGCTATAATTGCAGAAAATGTCAGTGCGAACCACAGTGGCAATTCATCTGAGCCACTGATTTTTCCGAAACACAGTGACCCGAGGCGAGCACGTCTAGCTCGAGGATTTGGTGGAAACAATAAACCAGACGGACTAGCGCAGACGTAGCTCGTAAACAAACAACAACACGAAAAAGGACAAAAAGAAAAAAGTTCTAACTTCTGCCAGAGCCTTGTCTGTTGACTTCAAAGCTGATCCAGTGCTGCAAACAGGGCCGGTGTTTGTTCCACACACACACACACACACACACACACACGCGCGCTCACACAGCTCCTCCTGTAAATCAGTGTGTTTATTTCTAGCGTCCACCGCGGGCAGAACACACTTCATTTCTCGTAAACGTGTCATTGTGACGCCCAGCTTCACTGCGCCTTTCGACTTCTTTTGAACAAACATGATGTAGTGGACTCTTTGAATGCGGTGTTTTCTGCATCCGTGTGTATTGTGTCTCGTGTACCTTGTGCTGTACGCGCACACACGTGAGACTGTATGCGTTTCAACTCGCCGCTAACATCTTTCCTTTCTCCGTGATGCGTTTATGTTCACGCTAGTTGGTCTTCCCAAACGCTGCATACGGCCCCTGCAGCACCGCTTTTTTGTGCTGCGACAAGGGCCTCATTCTTTGTCATTCATAGCCTAGTTCTGGGGGGAAGGGGGGGGGGGGGGCAGTAAGATAGAGGATGACGGAACAGGAACGTGTTGTCCACCACCATCGTCTTTTCTACCTCCTTTTTCTTCCACTTGTCCACACCTTGACTCAATTACATGCCCATGAATGCTGACAAATGCATTCACACTTTCATGGTGTTATGGTCGTCTTTGGTAGCCGGCACTTTACCCATTAATAAAGGCAGTCACATTGAACGCCAAGTACGATTATTCATCAAAGCATGACTTTGTATCTCCTTCTCGTTATACGTTATTCGTTATTTTTTTTATTTTTTTTTACTCAAAGGCCGGAAATGTCTTTGCTTTGTTTGCTTTCCAACGACATCTTTTATTTACTCAGTGTTGAGTCCGAACGGAGGCTTGAGCTGGACTTGCTACGGCCCCATCCCCTTGTAGAGAGAACGAAGCTTCTTTCGTTCCTTCTCTCTCCCCCTCCTCCTCTCTATCCTTGATCTGATCTCTTTTGTATCCCTCCCTCTCTTTTCCCCCAAGCGTTCCTAAACATGCATTCCTCTTTGCTTATGTGCTCCTGACTTGCTTGTGTCTTTCTTTCTTTCCATTCTCTCATTTTGTCATTCTTTTCATTTCAGGGTATATGTGTGTGTGTGTGTGTGTGTGTGTCAAGGAGGGAGGGGGTGTGTGGTATACATCCCTGATTGCCATAGCAGATGTGGTCCTATTGGTGCTTCCTGGCATGTTTTGAACCCACGGGCAGCTGCCCGATGTCAGTGAGGGATGGTGGGGTGCAGGGGTCCCTTTGGCGCCCCTTACCCTTCATCATGTACCCTACACCCACCGTAACCCTGTGTGCCTGACTATAACTACCTACAGGACATGCATCCCCCAGAGCATGCCCAGGGAATCCTGCATGTGCACCCCATTCTCTTCCGTCCAGTAATACACTATGCCCTCTGTTGGTTCTGCTTCCACTGGTTGGGGCGTTGCTATGCCTGAGGTACTTCCTGTTTTCTCAGGCCCAGGTTATTATTATGTGTCTTGGAATACATTTATGGAAGGGGGAGGGGGGTTAGCTGACTGACGTATCCTGGAGAAGCCGATCTGGATCTTAAGCGGGGTCACTTGGGAGCAGAGAGAATTCAGGCTTCATCCCCCCCCACCACCGCCACCCCCAAAACGATATAGTCATATACATATAACTATGTCTGTAGACGTGTGTGTGTGTGTGTGTGTCTGTGTGTGTGTGCTTGTGTGCGTGTGTCAGGAAGCGAGAAAGCCTAGGAGGATGTGTGGTTCTGTTTGGCTGAGCCGGGAACCCAGGATCAAATGTATTTACTTTCCAAGTACTCACATCTAGGGTGAATTACACTGCACCATAGCGTTAGTGTGTAAATGCGCGCACGCGTGTGTGTGTGTGTGTGTGTGTGTGTGTGTGCCTGTGCAGGCTGGCCTTTCCTCAGTCATTTCAGTACAATCAAGGCAGAGAACACGGCATCATAAGGGAGCAGAGACGGAGTGTCTGCCAGACTCCGGTGGTATGAATGCTACCTTTATTAATGGGTTTTCAGCCCCAGGCCAGGGCTTCATTTTCACATCGGACCCTACATTACACACTGGGAGCCCTCGCTTCATAACTAATCTGGGGTACTTTCCTTTGATTTGATTGGCAGCTTTTGAAATGTTCTAATGGCCTTTGTGACCACTTTGGAGGTCGCAGTGGGATCAGACAGACTCAAACACAAAGCCCTGAGCAATTTATTTGACATTTTGGTACTTTTATTGTCTTTATGGGTGCATGTAACTGTGTGTGTGTGTGTGTGTGTGTGTGTGTGTGTGTGTGTATGTGTGTGTATGCGGGAATGCACTCGTGTGTGTACATTTCTACCAGCATGCAACATTGCTTGTCTTTGTTGGTCTTGGAGCTGGGAGTCAGTCAGTGTGCGTAGAAGAGATGCTGCGGTTTTGCTGACAGGGACTGGTGATGTGCATGTGCTGTGTTTATACAGGCTCTCTCTCCTCTCCCTATGTCTCTCTCTCTCTCTCTCTCTCTCTCTCTCCTCTCCCTATGTCTCTCTCTCTCTCTCTCTCTCCCTATGTCTCTCTCTCTCTCTCTCTCTCCCTATGTCTCTCTCTCTCTCTCTCTCTCTCTCTCTCTCTCCTCTCCCTATGTCTCTCTCTCTCTCTCTCTCCTCTCCCTATGTCTCTCTCTCTCTCCTCTCCCTATGTCTCTCTCTCTCTCTCCTCTCCCTATGTCTCTCTCTCTCTCTGTCTCTCGCTCCCTCTTGCTCTCTTTCTCTCCATCTTTGGTCGCCCCCAACCCCCTCTGTGCTCACCCCTTGTTAAACTCAATTTGTCTTGTCGAAGGGAGAATCGTGAGGCAGCTCAGAAACATATGTGGCACAAAAAACAAAACATGGAAGAGAGAGAGAGAGAAAGAGATTTAAAGAACTTTTAAACGTAGGATAGCAGAAGGAAAAGTTGAAGGCTGTTGAATTGGACGAGAGAGCGAGAGAGAGACAGTAATAAGGAGAGCAGCATCATACAGGGAGAGTTACAAGCAGACAGAGATCAGAGACATAGAATGACTCAGAGTCAAGACACAAAGGCACAATATGATGAAAAGAAAAAACAACAGACAGCCAAACAAACAAAGATAAAATGGCATTTTGAAGCATCACAGGGTTCCAATCAAACCCACGTGTGTTTTATGTTTTAAATCTTTCAATTTGAGTGCTCATGAGAAGCCTGCAGACATGCAGAAGGCCAAAAATCCCACAAGAGACCACATCGCCCTTCAATAAAGGACTACAGGGATTACAGGGTGCCATTCTAATTAAGCCTCCCAACCTCCTATCAAAGTCACTTATCCTGACGTATGTTTTCAGTCAGGGCCCTTTGGAGGCTCGTTTGGACGTAAAGTAAACATGTGTTGTGGGGTTGCCAAAGCCTTAGTAGTTTTATCACACCCGTATTGCGAGGTTTCTCTTTATTTCTTAGCAATTAGCAGACATGCTAAATGAAGCTTGACGTAGATGAAACAGCGTCCGCCATGAGAGTGAAGTATTAAAATAGCTGTCGAAGCAGAGGTGTGAGTGGGAGTCCTTCGGACCAGTTCAGCGTTTGTCTGCGTCGAAGGTGGGACGCCTGCGGTGATTTGATGTAGGCTCAGCATTGACGACAAAAGTATCTCGGCGATCCACAAAGATCTCAACCAAATCTTTTTTGTTTGAGATCTTCCTTGTGTTGCTGTCACAAGTTGCAGATTCGGGGTGAGTTATTGCTGAATCATCATTTCTAGAAATTGGTCTTACACAAAAAAACGTATTTTTGTTTCAAGAGTTTTGTATCAACAGTGTAGTGAAGTAAAACATACATAACCCTGATATTATATATTTATATATAAGTGTAAATTCTATAGTAAAGTATTGGATTGTTAAAGGGCTTTTCTTTATATACTTATGGCTTTACACTCAGACAATAAAGGTGAAATAACTGAACAAAGTTAACTGAACTGAACAATGTTTTCCATTCTGTAAAATTAAAAGTTACCATCAAAGTAGGTCTGCGTGATTCAATTCATATTCCAATTCATAAAACCAAACAATCAACCTAATAAATCAAAGTAAAATAAAACCGGCATCATCATATTTAGTCAGCAATAAATGCCATTAAGTGTGTCTAGTGAAGCATGAGCCAAGACCCTGCGTGCCCATCAAAGACCCCCTTCCAGGGAATGTAGCCCATGAGCTCTAAGCCACGGAATGTGTCAGAGGGTTGCCGTGGGTTACCGCTGGGCGCCCTTAACGGATTTCATGTGTTCTCTGGGTGTGCGAAAGCGAACCGCGACGACGGGCTGTGGAGGGTTTGAGAATGAGACGTGGAGATGACTTGTGGTTGAAATAACAAATCTTTGACCCGTCTTTCTGAAGAGGCTCACCTGCTGAACCTTCAAAGTTGTGTTTGTTTTTCATTGGGATAGAAAATGACCTGTTGACCTAGTCTGACTGTGTGGACTGTTGACAATAGGTCATCATTAAAAAGGGCTGGTGTTTCTATGGTAACCGCTGTTGTTTGGTGTCACCGCGAGGTCAGTGCATTCCCATTGGGTGACATCGCTCTTCCGCTCTATCTTTCAATGCACGCGCACACTCTCAGACGGGGAGGGGGGGGGGGGGGGGGGGGCTTTTTCTTCTGTCACACCCCCCCATGCTGCGCTGCATGGCCCGAACACAGACGTCTTGGGAGCTAACCCACAGCAGGGTCATTCAAATGTATTTTCTCCTTCATATGGACTGTGTCCCGTGACTGAAATAGCCCCCGCCAAGCCCCCTTGGGAGGCCAGAGGGCCAGAGGGGCCCTAGCCATTTAGAGACGTCACAGAGCAGCCCAAACTCACTCTGATCTCCAGCCGGACCCCACGGGGCCCCACCTCCTTCGGTCCCTCCGACCGCAAGATGAAAAGGGGATGATGGAGCTCTGCGCGCGTGTGTGTGTGTGTGTGTGTGTGTGTGTGTGTGTTTGTGTGCGCGCGTGTGTGGGTGTCGGTGTCTATGTGCTTGTTTACGCAGGAGTGGGTGAGAAAGAGAGGGGTCGATTTAAAAGGCAGAAGAATTTGATGCAGGGAAGAGATGGGGAACTGGGAAAGACTTTGGAGAGAGGGGGGTCGATCTGGTCCTGTCCTGTGCTTCTCTTTTCTTCCCCTCCTCCTCCTTGCTGCCTAACCATCTGTTTCCTGTCTGAAACGCGACACCGGCGCGTAATTGGGCCATGCCAGTCTTGGAAAAGGCAGGGAAAAGGGGGTTCACAGGCAGGGTGGAAGAAAGAGTTTGATTAGCATCCATGCTAGTAGCTATGTAGCTTGCCTATGTGCTGCTCTGTGATGTAGCACTGTCCTTACCTCTGGCCGGATTGGTCAGAATGCTGCCTGTGGATTGTGTCACAGATTCTCTTGGTGCTCCACTTTGTACTGCGATCGACTTAACGGTCATATATCTGGGTTATAAAACAACTATCTTCGTCTTTATCAACTTAACGTCTCTGACAGGTTCACCTCAAAATGAATGAGTGTTTCTTTGCCTTGGACAGCAGTCAGGGTTTCCAGCAGTCAGATATAATTGAGTGTTTTTGTCGGAGTCTCCTGACTGAAAAAAAAAAGAGTGATGGGGCTGTGTAAGCATATCTGGGTATAAATGTTCTTTCGTCACCCCATCTTCAGTCATATATCTGAACGGGAGGCACCATGAAGAGGACGGTGAATCTTTTAAAATGAAGCCAAAATGCTTCTTTAGCCACATGCCACTGTATAGATTTATATATAGAGCATCACTTTCTTTCTTTCTTTCTTTCTTTCTTTCTTTCTTTCTTTCTTTCTTTCTTTCTTTCTTTCTTTCTTTCTTTCTTTCTTTCTTTCTTTCTTTCTTTCTTTCTTTCTTTCTTTCTTTCTTTCTTTCTTTCTTTCTTTCTTTCTTTCTTTCTTTCTTTCTTTCTTTCTGCCTTAGTTCCTTGCCAGAATATTCAAGAGTTTTACAAGTGTAGGCCACACTGTAAGGCTGGACGTTGTCCTCCCTCCCTCCGTGTTTGTTTTTAATGGATGTGGATAATGGTATTGGTCAGCTATAGCAAAGCCCAGACCTCCGTGTTCAGTTTGTTTAGCAATGCCTCCATGAATCCAGGCCTTCTGAAACTATGCAAGCTGATGTTAGCCATTAAGACCGATCTTTAGGAATACTGCTGTAGAAAAAAATACTTTCTTTAACTCTCTTATGCTATAGCGATCTGCTCTAGTCTATTTTTTGGAAACCAAAAAGTGTTGGAAATGAATTTTAAAGCGATTTTAAAACTCTTCTTTAAATGGATGCCGTTGACACTGGCACTGAAAGGTGACCTGAATGAGGTCAATGTTGATGACTGCATGGGTGGGCCCCGACCACAATTAACTCCTCTCTCACCATTACAATGGCCCTCAGGGGCCATGAGCATTGCATTATTAGCTATAAGACAGTGAGGAGGTTGAAATGGGAACCCACACACATAGCTGCTTTGGGGTACGTCTGCATGCAGCGTTGTTAATCGCAGCCTAGCGAGGACATGAACATGTTTGAACCATCACTTTCATACTTATTCATGTATGTTGGATGGGTCTTTGTTGGATTGTTCCATGCACTTGAAAAAGTTCATTCCTATACCTTATGTAGTCTCACTCCTGCCTCTCTCCTCTCCCACTCGGTGGTGAATTGAAGCGGAAAGGTGTTCGGCATAATGTGTGCGGCCCAGGGGTGTCAAGTGTTGGCCTGTGTGTCAGTGTATGCTCCATGCGCGTCAGCCTGGTGTCACAGTCCACCCACACCGCACACATAAACGAGAGCCGAGCAGCAGAAAGAGAGATTGATTGCTGGTGTCCCTTGTGAGGAGATCCCATCGTATTCTGCACTGTTGTAGTGTTTTATTCCATGACCTACCTTTGACCAGCTACTGCTCAAATCTAGAGTGTCGGTGGGGGTCTGCAGCCGTGTTGTGGGCGACAGATTTACAACGCCGCTGGAGCAGATTCTTTACGGGCCGTACCTTTGGTGATTGGGAAGCCAGCCATTCTCAGCTGTGGGAAAAAGAGATTCCGATTGCAAATAGGAATTTGTGTATGTGTTTGCGTGTGTGTGTGTGTGTGTGTGCCGTTGCCCTTGCGTGTGTAAAAAAGGCACTACGTTGCCATTGGTAGTGAAGATGTACGGATTGGAAGCCATGTTCTCCATTCAGTGATGGTGTAACTCACTGTAAGTGTAACATTATCTAATCCCTTGCTGGGACAGAGGAGCCCTCAAACACCAACGCGCACACACACACACACACGCACACACACATGCACATACGTACATAGCCTTTTGGTGCTTCAACCACTGAGGCATGTATTTATTTTAAAGTTCCTCTTAAAAAGTAGTTTGTGGCACCCGCTATCCTCTCCCTCCTCCTCCAACTCTTCCTCTTCCTCCTTTCTCGCTCACCTTCTTCATTATTACCTGTGCTTCTTTTCTCGTTTTCCTCTTTTTTAGTTCAACGTAAGTGCCTCTATGTTTAGGCAGTATAGTGTTGCGGTTTGTATTTGTATTCTGTTCTCAGTTTTGCTTCGTTAGTTCAAGTCCCGTTCAGTATTTTCTCCTCTGCCGCAAAATCCAAGTATAACCAAAATGACGGGCCGCAAACAAATGACCAACAGATTTGACCAACGTCTGACTGCTAGTTTTTTGTCAGATGTAACATCCTGGTTTACAAAATAAACCCCTCCCCCTCCGGACAATTAACCAATTAGCGACATCCAGAGGTACAACTAGTGAATGGGTGAAACACAATGAACATGGACAAGGAAGGAGTTTTACTCTGTGAAGTGTGCAGCACAACCAATGTGTGTGTGTGTGTGTGTGTGTGTGTGGTGGATAGTTAAAGGGCCCCCCACTGTTGTCTCTGCCAGACATTAATATTACTCGGCAATCCTTCAACATGTGATGAAGAGCACTCCCTCCTCACGTACATAACGGACCTACCCCCACACACTCAAGGCAAAGCTCAAGATGATTATTATGACAATCTATCATTAATAATACGAGCATTAAAGGAAAAAGGAAAACATTGTATACATACCCACACCCACACCCACACACACACACACACACACACACACACACACACACACACACACATGCACTTGCACAGCAATGTATAAAAATGCATGTGTAAGCAGAAAAAGAATAAAGAGGGTTTTAATAGTATGGGTACAGCCTTGCTCATTTCATGTAATTTCCAGACAATTCCATGTCATCTTATCTCTTCATGGCGGGTGTTAAAAGCAGTTCTATTATTGAGTCTGAAGCCATGCATGTGACTCTAAGGTCACTCACTATGTATACCATATCAGTGCTTAAACCATACATATGCTTCCAGGCTTTGCTCAATAGTTTTGTTTTCCTCACCATAATGTAGTCTATTTAAATGCTGGATTTAGATTCTTGTTTTTGCAAAGAAGCTATGCAACACACACGACGCTCACAGGACAATGCCAGTGGACATGACTCCGTGGTGCAATTCATCTATCCGTCCCTATAAACGGCAGCAAGTGGTCCTCCTCTGCTAAAGGTAGTTCCACCATAGCGCTCCGACTCGACACACACACGTTGTGGCTGAGCCTCTCATTGCAGGCCGTGCTCTTGGTTTCTGCCACGGTTGCCTCTAGACGAGGCAAGGGCTTTCTAGGCTATCCACGCCATCCTCGTCCGCTCAACGTGAACGACACTTCGTTCGTCCCACCTCAGCCATTGTGACACATATAAACACATGTTCACACGCGCGCGCGCACGCACGCGCACGCATACACACACACACACGCGCGCACGCATATTTGACGACCCCAGCAGCTCCAATGTAAACCGTCGCCTCCCTCCCGCCCAAACTCATCTAAGTCCCGATGGTTCGCCGAAGCGTGGGTGGTGGTGGGTGGTGGTGGGCGGTGGTGGGCGGTGGTGGGCGGTGGTGGGCGGTGGTGGGCGGGGGTGAATTTAGGCGGGCTACACGCATTGATGACACAGCGATCGCCACGTCCTTGTGGACCCAGCGCGGCGGCAGATAGCGGAGAGGCTGAGTGGCAGTAGGGATCTGTAGGTTGGGTTAGGTTGGGGTCCACCTTGCTTTTGTCATAGAGACGCGCTAATGATACAACCATGCGTAGAGGCTCAACGCGTCGGAGGCTACGTCTGCCATGTCTGGAAACAGGGAGCGGGCTTTGACTGAAGGACGCGTGAGAGCGGAAGCGGTGAGTTGTTTTGTGTTAAGGTTTGGATGTGGTGGTGGGGTGCTTACAGAAGTGTGCCTGGCATTGGTTGGTGTGGCTGTACGCTGAGAGCAACACGGCTACACAACAGTGCAGTGGTTCGTCTTATTTCTCACTGGATTGCAGTCTGTTGAGTGTGCAGAAGGCTTTCCAGTAAACACCATGTTTTTTAAGAGCTGTGGAATTCGTTGGTGAAAAACAAAACTGGATACCACGACGCATCCAAATATGGGGATATTT